>JAABKJ010000967.1:0-32051 GCA_011634705.1 Andricus grossulariae
ATATCATATTATAGATAGTATATGCGGTACTCAAAACTCAAAAATGACATCCATTTTCACCTATCTCTTACGGTTTATGAGATAATTGTCATTAAAAATAACAATAATGGGAGGTTCCCCTCAGGTCCCAATGGAACGTTCCATTAGAACATTCCCAACCGGCTGACATTTTGCACCTCCCGGGAACTTTCCTGGAACGTTCCGCTGGAACGTTCCGAAGGTGCCCGCGGAACGTTCCAGGACCGTTCCTGGAACGTTCCGTGCTATTAGGGCTGGGATATAGCGTAAAGTCGCCTAAGGTACAGAGTAAAGTAAGGTAGGGACAAAAAATACGAGAGACGAAACGGAAAAATACAAAAAATATGAAATACCCCTAAAAGCATCTGTGATGTAAGAAGTCTGCCAAGTATAATCAATTTATGAAATCAAAGTTGGTCACGTTAATAAAAAAAAAATATTAAAAGAAAATATATTGAGAAGCTTTTTTTGTGAAGAACCCCATAGAAAATTTCTTAATAAATTTTAGAAAAGCACTGTAGTCAATTTAAAACTGGGGGGGAATCAATGTATTCGCTGTATTATTTTTAAACTAAAATGGCTTTTTGCAATGTATTTTTGAATCTTCTATATGGTTCTTTATAACAAAACGTTTCTCAATATACTATATTATGAATAATTTTTAGTAATTACTTAGCCAACTTTGATTTTACAAATTCATGCAGTTGTACTTGTCTGATTTTTTTCATCGCAGATCTTTTTATTAGAATTCTCTTTTCCAAAAAGTTCATTCAACTCATTATACATTCCTACTTCCCTGCAAAAAAAATTCTTCAAGGCTCCTATAATTATTTTTAACTTTCCGAAAAATATAGTCAGACAGTAACTTCCGTGAGATTATATCAACCAAAACATCTCTTTTACATTTAGTTTTGATATCTGTGGCTCTTATCTGTGGATTACGGGGGGTCATAAAAATGTCGCTATATATCATGGTTTCTTTGGGTGTCTGATTCATAATTAGCATGCTCGGAGGTGCGTTTAATGTATCTTAAATCAAAGAGATCAGACTGTTTGGTATTCAAGGTGAGTTTCGTCCAAGATTCAAGACTCAAGATGAATCAGGGACAGGGAGTATATTTTGGGTAACTTTCTTTCCCTCGGGACTTGGGTTCGGTCTACGGTACATGGGCGAGACGTTCACGTTCACGTAGTTGGGAAACGGTTCGGCTGCGGAACTGCAAGTGAGATGCTGGGATCCAGATACCCGGACATTACTTGGCTCTCATCCGCTCATCTACATGGCGGGCAATACATATTCGCGTGGAGGGCATGAGAGAGTCGGCAGCGATGCAGATATGGTTTATGTGCCGGACCTCATTGTGGAACGCTTTTGCGCCCCCATGTAACTCATGTAACGTATAGATTCGAGAGATACTCTCTTTAGCGTGGCTGCTCCGCGCCTTACTAATGCTCCAGTTTATAAGGGTTATCTTGCACTCAGATCCCCTTTCGACGAGCAGTCAGTCTGATTCTGATACAAGTTGGGAAAGACTGAGAGAGACTAGCAGAAGGCTCTCAGGGGGTCTCTCGTCTCTCCTGGAACGTAATCTGGATCACAAAGTGCTGGAGTTGAGATAAAATGTAACTCTATCCCTATGAAAGGAAGGAGATGTTGGGAGGTGCTCCACTTTAGGGAAATGAAACTCGGAGTTTGAAAGAGAGACTTAAGATTACATTAAAGAAATTGTGAGGTACCTGAAGGACGAATAAGTGAGTGGAGACAAAATTTAAGAAATAGTAACTTTTTCACAGTTTTTTCAAAGATAATATTCATAGATAATTTATTAGGATTTAATTAGCGTAATAAGAGCTTTCAAGGGATGCATGGACTTGGTTTTGCATACTTGTACTTGGATTCAATCACCATCAGATAAGCCTAAATTGTTATAATTTAAAACTCATATTATCATCATAATTAATATGGGGAATAATCGTAGCTTTCAATACAAAATGTACAATTTAGGGGAGTATTGTACAGGTTGGGACACTATAGGATGGGACAGCGCGTTTTCTCCATTTCTTTGCTCTGGTGCCACCTGTTATTACTGTTACATATTAGTATCGATGGTGACTTACTTTCTATGTTAACACGAGGACATGGTTCATGCTTGTTGCAGCTGCACCAAACAGTGTGTTTACAAGGAGTAGAAAAAATATCGTGTTGACATTATTCAACGCCCATTAACTGAATATTTGTCATCGAAATTGCAAGGTAAATGAGTTCAATGTGTTATGAATCAAATGAATTGTTATGTCTGAAGAGGATTTTGCATATACACTGGATTCACACTTTACTGGGTCCCGATATACGGGCTCAATTGGTCCAAGGGCCATTGAGGGTACCCCCGAAATGCACGCTGAAGTAGGACTCCAGTGTAGTGCAGATCATTTTTTTTCCCAACAATGCAAAAATGCCGGTAAATGTATAGGTTGAGACACGTGTACCCTATAGGTTGGGACACGTCATTGTTATGTATTTTTTACACTCGATATTTCAGAATGTCTCGTTACAAGAGAAAAAGTGAACGGGGGATCACTGATTTGGAGGGTTTGGTTAAAGCCATCGAAGAAGTTTTCATTTTGATATAAAACCCCAATATAACAAATAAATATTCACTAAAAGGTTCACTGTGGTATTTTGAAATTATTTTTTACACTTATTTTTCATGTTTAACGGTGTACTGAAACCCTTCCTAACATTTACTACATTCCCCTACATTATGCATACTTTTAAAGCATGTAAGAAGTGTCTCAACTTAGAATATCAACTTTACATCCTGTTGTTTATAAGATTAAAAATAGGTATTACCTAAAAACTTATTACACTAGAAGAAATTAATTTTTTAAATAATGAAGACGTCCGGTCGAATTTTAAATAGGGCTATCTCCTCCATCAGAAATGTAATAAATCCAACTAATGTTTAATAAAAAAATTGAAGTTTCTGAATGCGGCCTGGACTCTCTTTAGATAAGGATGCAACTCCTAAGTAGAAGTATTCAAGAGATTTGTTTCGTTGGTCACGCTGCTCGTTCAGCGAAAAGATAAGACTTAAGCCTCTGAGACCTTAGAGAAGAACGAGGATGAGTTGTAACTTGTAAGTGGTTAAAAGCGGGGGAGAAAAGAGAAAAAGAATAATTTCGAAAGAACGATCGATCTAGGGTCTCTATAGCATAATCTATGGGAGTGGAATGAAGAGATCATGCTTTTAGTGATTTAAGTCCTTGGTCATCCCGGATCTACTGTCATTGTGTCTCCGAGAACATATCTGCATTGTAGGACGAGGTGACTAGCAGACAAAGATTAATATTCGAATACCACAAGTTCCTTTCACATGCACTCTTACGCTACTTATTTGCTTTGATCTAATCTAAAAATCAAAAAGTAAAAATATTTCTTACTGAATTCAAATGATTTTTAATATTAAGATTTTAAAGATATTATTTCTATAATCTTCCTCAGATAAAGCTTTACTTTGAAAAAAAAGCGTGATAAAGAAAAAAATCATATTAGGGGCAGTGTATAAATTATGTTAACTTTTATCTGAAATTTGGAACAACTTAAATCTTACGTAATTTTTGACGACTAAATTTTTTTCAGAAATTGATTTAGGGGTCATCCAAAAATAACGTAAGACTATTTGAGGAGAGAAAGAGTTAGGTAGAAACTTACGGTTTCTAATTAAATAGCAAAGTAGTTCAAGTTCCAAACTAGTAGTTGAATGTTTAACCAAAATGAATTAATTTTGAACAAAAAATATAATAGATGATATTTGAAGCTAGAAAAGATTTTCATTTTAAATCGTATAGAGTTGAATGGAACCAAAAAACCTGAATTTTCAACGAAATACTCGAATCATTAACAAAAACAGATTGATTTTCAACCAAACAGTTGTATTTTCAACCATAAAGATGACATTCCTACCAAAAGAGATGAATTTTTAAATCAAAAAAAGATATTTCAAACGAAAGTTGAACTCAAAACCAAGGAAGATTTTAAAATCAATAAAGAACTAAAAATTTATTTAAAATGTTAAAATTTCAAGCTAAGATAAAGGTAAATTTTCAACCACGAAAATTAAGTTTCTGCCAAAAAAGACCAAATACATTTTTTGACCAAATAGTTGTATTTTTAAGAAAGAAAATAAATTTTATACCAAAGCAAACGAATCTTTAACAAAATAGACGAATTTTCAACCCATTAGAATAATCTTCTACCAGAAAAGACAAAATTTGAACAAATTACATCAGCTTGCAACCAAATATTAGAATTTTTGATCTAAACAAGATCAATTTTTGTTCAAAAATGGTATAGTTTAATATTCTTCGAAAAAAAAAATAATTTTCATGCAAAATTGCTACAAAATGCTTTTGCTGCGAAATTGCTGAATTTTCTACCAAATTGTGAAATTTTTAAGACCAAAAGAAGAATTTTCTCGAAAAAGTTGAATTTTTAACAAAAAAATTCATTTTCGACCAAAATGTTGAATTTTCAACCAAAGAGATAAATTTAATTGCATAATAATAATTAATAATTTCATTAATTTTATTTGAATTTATTTTTATATTTATTTGTTAACCAAAATAATAAATAAATTTTCAACGGAACATTTCTATTTTCAAAGAAAGAGTTCTGAAAGATAAATTTTCAACGAAAAATGGAATATTAAAATTTTCAGTCGAAAAAATTAATTTTTACCTAAAGAAATGAAATTTTTAATAAAATGATGAATCTTTAATTCATAAAAGGAATTAATAAGAAAGCAGTTTAACTTTCGATCAAATAGTTGAATTTTCTGTCAAATTGTTGAAGTTTCTATGAAACTGTTCAATTTTTCAGCCAAAAATATGGATTTTCTAGGAAAGAGTTGATTTTCATTTTTAATGAAAAAAGAATTAAATTGAACTAAAAAACAGTTGCACATTTATCCAAAAAATATTAAATTTCCACATAAAGATATGAATTTTGAAACCAAAGAGACAAACGTTTAGGAAATATTCAAATTTCCAACAACAACAAATTTTAGTCAAGATAGAACAAAAAATTTTAATTTTCAACAAAATAATTAAATTTTAAACAAATTAATAAAAAAATTTACCAAAAATTCAATAGCAGACTTTTCAACAGAAAAAAATGAACTATCAACCAAAATGTTGATAATTTATAGGCTGAAGTATAATAGTTTAAAAAAACGTTGAAGTTTATTTTTAATACTTTTAAAATGTTAGGCTCAAAAACTGGACATTTTGCTTCAAAAAAAGTTAATTTTCCATTGCATACTTTTTTGCTTCGGAATATGCATGTTCGATTGTTCGCTCCCTAAGTTTATGAAATTTTAGTAAAATTTGGGTAAGGGAAGGATGTCAGAGAAATTCTCACGATATCTTACATGAGGGGAGGGGGGGTTGAAAATTTCACAAAAACACCTTACATATAATGTAGATGATCTCTCATTTGTCTATTCATTTATTATTATTTTTTTGAATCACGATTATTAAATTTGGTATCATTACTAATATTACTAGGTACTATTTATATTATTAGCTAAGTTACAAGTAATGCTGTTACAAATTACCAATAATGTTGTTCGCAGTAAAATCTGTCTAAATTTCGGTTTTTAGAGATTCACATACTTGAAAAATTTTTACGTATAATTCATCTTTTTAACAAAGTACCCCTGCCTCACACTCAAAAAACTTTACGTAATTTATGCACGGCCCTTTATCAGGTTGGATGATAAAGTACATTCTTTTTGTATTTCATATAACTCTTTTTGAATTCAGAGTTTCTGTAGATAATTGCTATTGAGAGAATCGATCTTTATCTCCAGAAATGAGGAAATAAATGAAGCAAGTAAAAATGCTTTCACATGATATCTTATAACTTACATATTGCATTTTCAAGACTGTTTCCACTTTTGAGCAATAAAAACCTTGGAGAATTTCAGCGATAATTCCTGATTCCTTAGAGTAAAACTGCAATGCGATCAAGTGCAACATATAATTTCAATTGACCAATGAGAGGAATTAGTCGCCCGATTGCACATGATCCACTTCGATGTAATCGCTACCAGACCGGTAACTCACCCAGGGACCCAGAATTTTTCGCTGGTGCATTATCTTCTCGCAAAGTACACGTTCGCTCTTGAAAGTTTAAAAAGGATCAGCCCTCAAAAGCGATACCATCACGCTCTAGCTTATTTGAAAAAATAACCGGTTCGAATATATTACACCTGTGCGACATTTAACCTCTTACTCTCTCTTTATTCGACCCCGAAATTAACTTTTTCAGGAAACGTTTCAAACTTGTACTTTTTTTCGTACAAGAAATTCTCTCAGTGGGGTATAAACCGTAAAGATAGAAATAAATATATATACTTGAATTAATTTCATTTGTCACAAGACGATGTTTAAATATAAAAAATTTGCTGGAACATGAAATCTGATCAGATTAGAACTGTTTATTTTACTTTGAAAGAATTTTAAGATTTTAATTCTTAAAAATGTTCTCACTCAAGTAATAACAGAAACAAATGTTAAATGATAGAAGATTTTCTAGAAAAACCTACCTTTATTTTTTGGAATAAATTCTGAAAAAATGAAAAGTCGCTTTTCTCGACAAAATCCACCTTTATTGCTTTTGCCAATATTTCTTATAAGAGAATTTTCCTGTTGAATAATGTATGCAAGATATCTAGAAAGAGCGAGGTGTGTTTTTTAAACTTTCGTGAAGGACCCAGATATGATAAAGACAGGATAAGGACAAGATAAGGACAAGATAAAAAAAGTTTACGAGTATTTTGATAAAATCGAAATTTATGTTTGAAAAGAAAATTCGCCTCCATATGATTGTTAATTTAAAAACTATTTCTAAATTTCTCAAGAAATTTAAAGATTAACGACAGACCTCAAAATGATCCAAGAAAGAAAATTAAAATTTTCTTATTAGTCAAAAAATAATCCATAAATGATCAAATGAAAAATGATCCAAAAAAGATAATTTAAATATCTTTATTAGTTCAAGCATTATATACAAAGATTTGAGAATGAAACTATCTTTAAAAAATTAACTACTTATATGTCCTAAATTTTTTTATTGAAGAAATACGTATAAAAAAGTCCCAATTAGGATAATGCTGAGTCCCTTACTAATTCATTTGCTATAAATTAAACTGCTAAGTTAGCAAAAATAATACTATTTCATATTAACCTTCTGCTGACTCATTTGGTGATCAAATGGATTTGTAAAATAATTACTGCGAATAAGTAGTTTAAAAAAAATTGTTTACAGTAAAATGTATACAAAAATAAATTCATACATGATTTGTCACTATTTAAAATAAGAATTTTTCATTAATTTACATAAGCAGATAATTTATATAAAATAAAAACTAACCCTATTAGTTAAAACTTGCTATTTGTGAATCTGAATTTTGGAGCATTTTGGAGCAATTTGTTTAGCAATAGCTTTAATAGGCGTTTCTACTAATGATTAACAACAAACAATAAATAACAAACAACAAATAACGAACAACAAATAACAAACATCAAACAATAAAAAACGAACAACAAACAACAGGCAACAAGCAACAGACAACGGACAACAGACAACAAACAAAAAATAAAAAACAACAAACAACAGGCAGCAGACAATAAACAACAGACAACAGAAAACAAGCAAAAAACTAAAAACAAATAACAACAAACAAATAACAACAATTGAAAAACAAACAAAAAACAAACAAAAAACGAAACAAAAACAAACAACACACCACAAACAATAAAACATCAATTAACCAACAACAAACAACAAACAACAAACGAAAAAAAACAAACAACAAAAAACAAACAACAAGCAACAAACAACAAGCAACAAACAACAAACAAATAACAACAAACAAATAACAACAGGCAATGAACAACAGACAACGGACAACAGACAACAAACAAAAAACAAACAGGCAGCAACAACAAACAACAGACAACAGAGAACAGAAGACAGACAACAGAAAACAAGCAACAAACAACAAACAAACAACAAGTAACAAACCGCAGACAACAAACATCAAGCAACCAACAACAAACACCAAACAAAAAACAACAAACGGCAAACAACAAACCCTTTCCAACCTCACTTACCCAATACATTTTTTAAAGAATTTGTCAAAGATTTATTTATAACATAAAAACGAATTGTAAGATCTTGAAAATTAATAAAGATATTGAAATTCGAAATAAATGATAAAATATTCGTTGGTAGAGTGATTTCGGTTTTTGGTCTAGAATTATTGAATCCAATTAGTTAATAATTAAACCGAATGCATTCCGTCATATTCGCTAATAAAAGAACAACTTCAAAAAGTATAACTTGTAGTGAAAATGTTAATTTTCTAATATTGCATAGATTATCATTTTCGCAGGTATTGCGTTCTTATTCAACAAAGAACTTTATTGTCAGAAAAAAACTTCTTTATCATGAGCAGAGAAAATGGATCAGCCCAATTCTTGTCAGTCTTATTTCTTTATAACTTTACTTATATTCACTTCAACCATAAATATAAAACGATCCTACATCAGGAAGCACAGTTGGAGATACACCATATCTAGAACGCGCCCAAACTAATCTATAGCGATTCTTTGTTACTACACCAGACTCTTGGTTTAGGAACAGTGTCGGAGGTTGCCTGCATATAGCCTTGTTCATAAATCGCGAGTATCGAAACGTAAACAGTCCGGGCCGTCTGAAACGTTTCCATAATATTGCGCAATATGCGCGACTGAGTACTCGTGCACTGCGTCCCTTCCGAGGCGTGAGTCGCAACCATCTCCCTCCCTGCGCGCTCTGAAACTGCTAGGGCCAGCAATTCTCTACTAATTCTACTTATTCAGATTTATAGAGTATCACTGCTTGATTTATGAGATAAGAATTAGTACAAACAGCGTTACTAATTGGCTTTACTACATTTTGCACTAATTATTATTTATTAGTTATATGTATTACTAATTTGAATAAGAACCGTCTTTCCACTAATTTAGATTAGGTTAGTCAAAAACAAAATAAGTAAGCGACTTGGCATTATTTAAATTAGTCAAATCGTACAAATTTAAACTCAGAGAGCACAGGAATCCCCGTATATTATAATTTATTCACTTATTTTTATGTTCTTTTCTGTATTGGAAGGAGAAGAACATGATCTCTCGATTCGTCATCGCCTTTTCTGCATCAGACTCGTGCACCGCAGAATTCCACGACCTGGTAATCGCGCGTCCGTCTCTCATGGTGCGGGAGTGGCACCATGGTGGGAGCAGTTAGGGGGTTCCATATGGGGGGACGACGGGTCGGCGCGTGGGCGACCGCAGGCAGGACGCACGTCTCGCGGGGAGAGAAGCGTGCATTCCGGATGTTTTGGAGAGGGAGACACTCAGATACTGAATGAGAAAGAGAGACAGAGAGTGAGAGCGAGAAAGTCAGACAAGGAAGAAACGAAGATCGAAAGTAGTCTCTGAAGAGGGGCAACTTTACTCTCATGTAAAGAAGATTGAAGTGGAAGAGAGAGGAGAATAAAGGAGAAGTATGAGAAACAAAGAGAGGAATAAAGAAAGAGAAATAGGTGCACAGGACGAAAGAGAGAGGGCATATCTCCGTATAGGAATGGATGCCATGCGCGAGTGCCTCGTGGAATAAAAGAAGTTTTATATGACTCCGTGGTTTATGGTCGTGGATTTTATCTGATCGAATTGCCACCGGTGCAGATTTCGCAATAAATTAGGACGAGCCATAATTAAAAGGGCACCGGTTAACGCTCCAGCGTCATTTACTACCGGCGATAGGACGGTAACCGATCTATGCATGTTTAACAGAATCGATTAAATATCGATTACAATCACTGATATTAAGGTCTATTACCGACCAGTACCCCTATCAAGTGTCCAGTATAAGTGTCGAGGTGAGTGCGAAACTGCGCCAGCTTCTGACTCGGATTATAGACGAGTGGGTGTTCTTCTTCACCAGTAACACTTCCTTTTTGTCTTTTTTGACACTTTATGACTTCCAATTAAATTAATGGCTTTGGTAATCACTCATTAACAAAATGTGACCTATGTATTCATGAAATGGCATCTGTCATTTCCCAAGTAGTTTCTGTGCTGAAGGCGAAACTGTCTTTCATTTTCTGCCCATACGTCAGGTTTTTGAAATTTTTTGGATTTTTTTTATGTAATTCAAAAATTAGGCTATAAGTAAGTGACCGCCTTATTTTTATGATAACTCAAAGTATCTCGAGATAATCACAAAAAGCTTTGAAGAAATGTAGGGGATGCTACCTTAGCCGCGGCAGGTAAGGGATACACCTCAATGCGAGAGCGGTTTCTTGCTTCGCGTGACCTTCAAATTTTTAGAGGTTACAGAATTAGAGCCGGTTGACAGAAATTAAAATTTATTAAAATATTATTTAATCGAATTTCTATAAGCTGAATAAGCTTCTTTATACTATGATGAGAAGATTAAACAAAGATAGTAAACAATCGGTTGATATCTTCAATGCCAGCAGTTGAGATGTCTTGAACTTTTGTGTGCACTTGAAGATTTCCTTTATTGCTGGAAATATTAACCGATTTTCATCAACCTTTTTTCACTCTTTTCTAATAATATAAATAAATTGATTCAGCGAATTAAAATTTAATTGAAACCTGTTCTCATAATTTCAGTTTTTGAAACAGGCTTCAATTTCGTAACAATCAAAGGTTTATACCTTGCAAGTAATGAAAAGTAGACTTCTACTCGTATCGTGGTGTCATTGTTACCGCTCCTTTATCCTGTCCTGAAATAAAAATTAGCAATATTTTTAAATTCCTATGATTCATCGACGATTCTTCGTATTGTAAAATCTGTATTTATGATAAAAAATTTGAACATTCCATCATATAAGACACCCATTCTACTGGAACCAAGAAGACCAACAAAACCAAAAAGAGATTTTTTCAGACAGAAAGAAAACATGTATCTCCTTACATTTACAAGTGTCGAAGACTATCTAGCGAAGAAACGCGAAGCGCATGCACACGTCGTTTCGTTTTAATTTCCAGACTCGTTCAAAGACTCACGTCGTTGAAGCTTAATCGGTTAATGCGATGCGGGCAACATAGCGATTTTGAAAGCACACACTCTCAAGTAATTTATTTCGCTAAAAGAGAGCTGAAAGATTATCATCCTCGGGAAATGACCAGGTGGCCCAGTGGGAGGACCTGATTCCACAAGTATATAGCCTGTAACAACTCTGATCATATCAATAACTCAAACTTCTCATATAAAAACTTTCCCACCAGCAGAGGTGTCTTCACAGAGCACGCGTACTTTGATTTACAAGTACTTTTATGTGGCTGGCGGCAGATGTACTTGCTGGCTCCGTCTTTCCACTTTTCTTTTATTTTCATCGTTTTTGTCGACTCCTATGCAGGAAGAAAGAACTCAGCCAAAACCTATACTTATGCCTGTAGCAACTTGACGCATATTACTTCCCTCTCGTGGGGTTATTTCACGGAACTCCCTTTCCAGATATAAAAATGAACATCTTTTTTTCATCAAAGAATTGATGTTTTGTTCTATTTTATCTCGGAAAATTTAGGATTCAACTTAGAAAGTGTGGATTATTAATATTTAATTCGAGAACACTTTTTTTTTAACGCGATAACTTGAAAACAGTTGAAAATAAATTGATGAAATTGGGAGGGCTTACTTTCACTACTAATATCTTCAAACTGACCGAACGATTTCCAAAATTATTATTTGCATTTTTGTTAGCACTCAATAATATTTTTAAACTCGGTTTTTTATAGTAAAACTTTTTTCATTAACATAATTCAAAGTTCATGCAAAAATATAAAAGATTCCTTGATTCGAGGCGAATCAATTGACCTATAATACTAATAAATTTAATTGAAGATTAAGGAAGTTATGGGCATTTATATTATATTTAAAATCGATTTTTATAGTAAAAATTTATTCATTTTCATAATTCAAAGTTGATGAAAGAATAAAAAAAATTCCTTGTTTCGAGACGAATCGACTGACATATAATATTATTATATTTTATCACAGAGTATAAGAAAGTTATGGTCATTTATATAATATTAAAAAACGACCTTTGTAGTAAAAATTTTCACATTCTCATAAGTGAAAGTTGATGTGAGAATAGAAAAGTTGTATTGATTCAAGATGAATTGATTGATTTTTAATATTAAAAAATTTCATGGAACAGTAAGGAAGCTATGGCAATGCATAATATTTGAAACATCTGTTTCAAACAGAAAATCTTTTTTCATCGACATAATTAAAAGTGGATGCATAAATAGAAAATACTTTTTGATCATAAATTTTCAAATAAAATAATTATGACAATTTTTGTAAAGAAATCATAAACCTGGGAAGGGGGTAGGGTGCGACAGAACTTTTTCCTTCCCCATTCTAGCTCGAAAAATTATCATTTCGAATACAGAATTTGATTTGTCCAATTTTGTATTTGTGTTCACAATTTGTTTCTATTATTTTGTAATTTTGTATTTTTCGTAAATTTTTATTTTAAAATTGATAAAAATGAAGTCTGTTGTTTGTCTATTATTCAGAAAAATCACTAATGCTTCTTCTATGAGGAAGCAAATATATTTGCTAATGGGATGCAAAGTGGTATATTCTGTTTGAAAAGTCAGAAATATGTCTATTAGGGGTCATTCAATGCGGAATTACATAAGCTTTCCAACTGATTTTATGAAAAGGTTTTCGACTGTAGGGTACTTATTTTCAACAATATCATTTGAAGGCAATATTGGGATATTGGATCCATAAAAGGAATCCTCATACTTATGAACTCCTCTCCTCATGTTACAGTATAAGCTTTTTACTTTAACTCTTGATAAACGGTTTTCTCATTGACTTTGGGAAAGATATAGTGTTATAGTGCAACACTCGGTCTTACGGGGGTCGAGAGCATGGCCTGGCGCCGCGCATCAGTTGCCCTCAGGAATGCCGCTCCAATGTTACTGCACCACCTGGTCTTGCAATCCTCCCATCGCGAAACACCGAGGTCTGCGGGTTGAACGAAATACACACGTGGGTGGCATAAAATTTCATCACTGAGATTGTAGATCACGTTCTTCGTGTTCCCAAATTTAATCCATCAGGATATTCAGGATACATCATCCTCTGAAAAATAGTCTACCTCCAGTATGCAAATAATTCTCGAAGAATTTAAATTTATCTTTCACGTTTCAGTCACATATAAATACTTAGGGGAACCTTTTACCAATGAGCAAACATCCTATAAGTTTAAATGGCCTTCTTTATGTCTTTCTTTTCTTATTTATCTCTTTTCTCATTACTCCTTTTTGCTGTTTCGTTGGCCCAATTTCAAACGTCAGAAAGGTGATCCATATAAAGCTGGCAATCTTTTTCCTCAACGTCATTTTTTGATCAATCGAATTCAAGATTGCGAATGGGAGTGACTTTCGAGTGAACCTGATAATAGCCTCGAATGATCGGCTGTCCATTTGGTAAGTACATATCTTTGCATTTCAATGACCGGACGGACATCAGACATACTATAATAGCCTTTGGGATGTCTAGTCTTGATAAAGGCGAGGCGACCCCCGATTCGACTTCTCCCTCTTAAGATACGAAATCACTTAACAGTGGTATTAAACCAAAGTAGAGCTTATCTCTTAAACACTTACATTTTTTACAACCAGAAGGATTCAAAAGATCATTAAATCCTTAAAAGCACATAAAAAGTGTACTCTTTACAAATATTTTCAAACTATCTATTCTAACCCATTTCATTATTGTTTTAAAAATACCGTCTTCACATTCTTCATATATCGTAAAACTATACACGGTATATCATAGGGGCCGTCCGTAAACTAGGTTACCAATTTTGGGTCATTTTGGAGCACTCACCTCGCTACGTTAATGACCATGCCCCTCCCCTCCCGCGAAGAAAGTAACGTAGACAAAACAGTGGAATTTTCAACCTACAAAGGTGCATTTTTAACCAAATGGTTGAACTTTCAACAAACTAGTTCCATTTTCAACCAAAAAATATAACTAAAAAAATCTTTGAGTTTTACAAAAACTAATTAAACTCTTAACAAAATGGTTAAATTTTAACTAAATGGCTAAATTTTCAACCTATACAAAGAGTTTCCGACCAAGAAAATTTTCAACAAAATAAAAGAATTTTCAACCAAATAGTTTAATTTTTAACTAAAAGTGGAATAGGTGAAGTTCCAATTTAAAAATTTATTTTTCGGCGGAAAAAAGAACAATTTTTAACCAGTTGAATTCAACGAAAAAAACGGATTTTTAACCAAATACTTCAATCCTCAATCAAATCAAGGAGTTTTCAACAAACAGGATTAATTTTCTACCCAAATTGGCGAATTTTCAACCAAATAGTTAAAATTTTTAAGCAAATAAGTGAATCTAAGAAAACTGATTTTTTAACAAAGTAGCTCAACTTTCAACCAAGTGGTTAAGTATTATACCAAAAAGAAGAATTTTCAACAAAATACATTAATTTTTTCAACAAAATTGTGGTGGTTTGAACCCAGAAAGACGAATTAACTACAAAATAGTTGAATTTTTAATCCGAGAACATAATTTTTCAATAAAAACGTTATTTGTCATCCAAATAGTTCAATTTTCAACTACAAAACATTACTTTTCAATTTAAAATATCAATTTTCAGCCCAAACTGGAACAGTTACATTTTCAGTTAAATACATTAATTGACAACCAAAAACAAAAAGAATTTTTAAGAAAATAGTTCAACTTTCAACTAAAAGAGATAAATTTTATACCAAAAATGGAATAGTTACGTTTTCAGTTAAAAAAAATTAATTATCAACGAAAAAATAAAAATTACTTTTCAACAAAATGGTTAAATTTTGATTCAACGAGATGGATTTCTAACTAAAATTGCGAATCTTGAACAAAAAAATTAGCTTTCAACAGAAGAGTTTGAAACTCAACCGAGTAATTTTCAATTAAAAACATGATTTTACCAAGAAGATTAAAAGAGGAATAAAAGAGGAATTTTCAACCAAATACATGAATTTTTAACCAAATTGTTAAAATTTTAACTGAAAAAAAGTTAAATTTCTTACTAAATAGTAGATATTTTGTTCAAATGATATAAATTCCAAACCAAAAATAGAATAGTAGATTCTTCAACTAAAAAAAATTATCTTTTAACTAAAAATAGTTGGATTTTCTTATTGGGTTTCATTAATGCAGTTCAAATTTGAACAATAAAATGAAAAAGCGGAAGTTTCTTAAAAACAGAAGAAAAAAGAATTCTTTGAAGAAAGGGAAAAGGGGAGAATAGGGGAAAGAGTGTGAAATCTGAAATATGAAAGTGACTTTGAAACTTATTAAGTTATTATTGAACTGTACCGTTGTGAGGCCATCTTTCGCCAAATTCCCAAATGTTGTTAAAATGTATCATCAGGAAATGCACTAACGTTATCTAAGTTCATAACAATAGTTCCAATGGCCTTCCTCCCACTGTCATCAAATGTAGTTTTTGGCGCGACCCCCTACCCCTCCCTCAAGTTGATAATGTGTACGGACAGCCTCTTATCTTCCACAACCTAAAAAACGGACCTAAATTTTATTTTTATTTTTAAAACAGACAACGGGAAAAAGATTGTTAAGTAAAGCCCGAGAAAAAGTTTGAGTAGGAATTCCGCCTCTCGCATTAAAATTTCAACACAGTAAAATGCATCTTCTGAAACTTATTCAGAAGCGCGGATCTCATTGCGACTCGAGAAAACTGGCGGCGCCAAAACAAATAATAACACACTCTTTCTCAGAGATTACGTTGAGTGCAGTACGCACGGGGGGAAATAATTTTTTGAGAAAAATAAAAAAAAAGAAATATAAATAAGTAGGCGGTCGAAAACATTTGGTTTCTTGCGTATGAAACGAGTGTATGTGCCGGAGTGTGAGCTAGCAGACAGCGAGCGAAGGGCAATTTGCGGTGCACTGTGAATGTTTCATTACTGAGAGGCGCTCTTGGGTAGCTACCGAATTTCGAATGAGCTACTGCCTACCTCGAACCTGCGTCTGTCAGGACCTGAAGACTCATAATTGAAATCCGCTGCCTCGGGATGGCCTCCAACCGCAAATTGTGCGAGCAAACACTTTTGTCTTGGGCCGCCCGCAATTTGCATCCGCATTCGCATGTGAATGTGCATATGCACATTCGTTTCAATATAACACCAATACATTGCAATTGCGGGTGAAGATTGTTAACTTTCGCACTTGAACGAAAGTTGGCTTCACTTTTTGAAAAATGAATTACTTCAAGATGTTCTCTTTGCGTGTGCTGATAAGAGCGAATTGAAATTTATTCCTTGATTAGAAGAGGCAAAAGTTGCCATTTGCCATCATGTCCATTTTTCATAATTACCACTTCACCGAGAAGGAAACAACCGAGGAAACAACTCTTAAAAATGCAGTCAAGTGAGGATGGATTACTTTTGAACATAACCGATTACCCTGGATTATCTCTATGTACAAAATTACTCTAGATTACCTCAGGCTGCTTTGGATGGCATAAGATTACTCTGGATTGGCATAAAATTATGGTAACAAAAATAATTTTTGTTTAACAAAATATATTAACTGTTAACTCTTATTATTATTATATCATTAAGCCGTTTCCCTTTCGGGGTAGGCGTGAATTGCTCGGTGGTAAAGTAGTGATGTGTGGATGGGTATATAGGTGAAGGGTAGAGGTATATAGGTTTAAGGTATAGATATTTTAGATTGATCTACTCTGAAACTTGGATTCAATCAGTCCGGATTTCCGGGAATTGATACCGCGACGGTTTCATAATACGGGGAGCCCTGGATGCTCTGCTCAGTCAAGCGTGACCTGTTTACGTTCGGACGGTCTGGATTTAGTTTCAAGGCTACTGCAAGCCATGTCTGAAACCGGTATTCAATCCAAGTTCCAGTTTAGCGGAATTCTCGACCAAGAATATTGTTTTCCTATCGGAAAGGACGAATTTTTAACGAATTACATGAACTTTCAATAAATTAGTTGAATTGTCAACAACAACAAAACGAATTTTCAACAAAAATTTTTAATTTTCAACCTAATAGATGAAGTTTTAACTAAAATGATTCATCTCTAACCAAAAAATGAGCTTTTAACGAATAACTTCAACTTTCCGCTAATTAGTGGAATTTTCTACCCACAAAAATGAATTTCCAACCAAGAAGATAAATTCTCTATCAAAGTTGTTGAATTTTTCAACTAAAGATATGAATTTACAACTGAAATTATGGGTCTTCAACTGGAATAGTTAAGTTTTTAGTTAAAAAATAAATTTTCCACCAAAAAACAACGATTTTTCAACAAAATAGTTGAATCTTAAAGAGATGCATAATAAAAGATGGAATAGTTAAACTTTAAATTAGAGAAGTTAATTTTCAACTAAAAAAAGTAATTTTCAAGAAAATAGTTTTAAAAATTCACCAACATGGTTCAATATTCAACCAAAAAGATAAATTTTCAAGCAAGAATATTAATTTTCTACAAAAAAGACTAATTTTCAACAAAATACATGACTTTTTGCCAAATAGTTGAATTTTCGTTGAATTACTCCGAAATATCTTAATTAAAAGTGGATTACTCTGAATTACTTAGCATTACAAGTGGATTACTCCAGATTAGGACCCGATTACTGCCGCTTTCAAGAGGCTTACTTCGAATTACTATTTCGGATAAGCGAGCGGTCCAACGGTTTTACCAAAATATACGAATCTTCAAACTAATAGTTGAATTTTCAACTACAAAAGATATATTTTCAACAAAAAATGGATAAGTTAAATTTGTTTTTGAAAAGTAATTTTCAATTAAATTTTTTTTCAAGAAAATAGTTAAGTTGTCAGCCAAACAAATGAATCTTCAACCAACAAAAAAAATTTCATCCAGAAAGTTGGATTTTTAAACGAAATACATGAATTTTCATATAAAGAAGATGAATTTTGGACTCAAAATAGAATACTTACATTTTCATTTGAAGCAATTTGTCTTTTACCTAATAAAAGTTTAATTTTCTAGAAAAAATACGAATTGTCTACAAAACAGATGAATATGCAATCCGAAAATATGAATTTATAACAAAAAAGTCAATTTTCAACAAAGTAGTTGAATTTTCAACAAAATTATAATTCAATTTCTAACCACAAAAGATAAATGATGAGTCATTAATAATAATAGAAGAATTTTGAACTAATAAAAATTAAGATATAACCAAAAATAGTAGGTTTGTCTGATTAGGTTCTATTGATTCCGAGCACATTGGAGTAAAAAAACGAGAATAAGGGGAAATACTGGGAAGCCCGCGGTAAATTAATAGCAATTTTGACCATTTTTATAATATTATGTTGGAAAACTACAAATTTTGCTTAGAAAATAAAGCTAATTTTCCAGTACAGACTTTTTTATTTCGGCCTACACACTTTAAGACTGAATAATACTCATTGTTATAAACACATTTTCTTTTCTAAAACTAAGTTCATAAGTTTTTACGCTACTTTATGATTAACAAAATTTGTATATATGTTTTCAGTAAGTTTATAAAATCTTAGTAAGATTTTTAGGGGGGCGGAGCATTGAGAAAAATTTTCCCGTGGCTTACATGGGGACGGGGTGAACATTTAAAGAAATACTTGACGTTTGTGGATTACCTCATTCTTACGTGAAGCAAATTCGGCATAAGAATAATGGGTCGAAATTTCAATTTAACGACATTTCAAATGATACTTCGCACGAATGCAAAATGTACAAATAAATATTATTGCAAATAACAATTCGGACTTCAGATAATTCAGAAAAATAAAAATGATCCCAAATGTGAAATGGAATTTTCTGAAAATAGAAAAGAGGTAATATGACAATTATGACAAATAGAAATTATGGCAAATGATGATTAACAAAAAAAAATCAGGGCAATTATATTACGGTTACTATTTGCCATATCATTGAAAATTTTTAATTCGGAAAATAATAATGATGCCAATGATAATTCGGAAAATGAAAATTATGACTAATGGCTATCCATAAAAGTGAAAATTATGACCAAACTAATTTTTTATATCTATTTGAAGGTCCAGGTCCAGGTCCAAAAACTCTCATGTAGCAGTAGACGCTCAAATCGTTGATCTTAATGATAATTGCTAATTATGTATCCTTTAATTTGACTCACATATTTAAGACACTAAAATTAAAAAATATTGCAATCTAGAGAAATAAAAAGCAATAAAAACGAAGAAATTCTTTAAAATTCTAGGATATAAGATATAATTGACGAGTTCCATCAACTTTTTATGAGCAGCTTACCCTGAGTTCTTGAGGGACATCGGTGTTGGGTTGCAGACATTACTGAGGCTCCACAGATAGATAAAGTGCCACTTCGAACGAAGTCTCATCCCGATAAAGCGCATCTTTACGGTTTCCAGTCTAAGCTCTGGATTTTTGGATCCACCTGCCCATCTTCGGATCAGGATCATTGTCCTAAGTGCTATGATTAGAAAAACCTTTTCAGTCCTTGGTATTAGTTTCTTGTAGATGTCATTTGAAACCATCGGATTCTGCTCTTTTCAAGATCTAGATGTCCCCTAGATTTCAAAGTCGTTTCTAGAGAAGATCGTGCAAAATTGCGTCTCTGCATTTATCTGATCGAGATTCTTTTGTCTTTCAACTTTGAAGCAAAAATTTTACTCTTTCTTTCAATATTCCTTCTAGCTTATAACGTACAACGTTATATTACGTAAAGTTTCTTTTTCTAAAATATTAAACTACGTGCCCCCTTTTGTTAGGGTCGGTAATTATCGACCCCCCCCCCTCCCATATCTGTTGTAATTATTTCCGACAGTTAAAGGCAATTAAGAATCTACCAACTTCAGTCTCCGAGCATAACCTGGGGTGTAAGAAGGGGACTCAAGCACTTTTTTGAAGAAAGTGATTTGAATGACATCGACTTTAGTATCTTAGACCCCAAATCTTCATGGCTTAAAGGATGACATTAACTACGAGACTTTGAAAAAGAATCAATTTGGACCGTCAGGACTCTGACTTGGAATTCCACAGAACTTGCAAAGTTGCTACCGTGGCCATCTCCTTGCTGCAGCAACTCTTTTATTATGGACCAGAGCAAAGATAACAGAGCTCGAAAATGGCTTGCCCAGATAGTTATATTCCCCGATCATCTCGAGCTGTTTGTCATTGAAAATGAAACTCGGAATCCTAGGTGGTCTCCCTCTATGAAATATCTTGGTGTTGGTCTTTGACGCATTAACCTCTAAATGATATTATCGGCATATAACACCTTATATCCTTGTTCCAGAAAAAATCTGTAGGGCCGTCAACTAGCAAAATAAAAAAAAAACTGGACTCAAAAGTTCCCCTCGGAGAACCCCGCAAGTCACGTCAACTGTATCAGTGAGACCCTTAGGCATACGGATGGAAACTTCCTACGCATCATAAAGGCTCTTCCTTATCTTAATGAATTTTCTGCAAATGTCTGGTTTTAACTGTTTAGACCGAAGTCAGTCATGATGAACTGAAGGAAAGGCCCTTCCAAAACCCACAAAACATGCGAAAACCTTGCGTTCAGGAGTGAAGAAATGAATCTGCATAATATAACTTAGAGGATCCGTCTGAATGTTTTGGCAATAGCGTTCATGAACGCAATATATCTGCAAGATTCCAAATTTTCTCTATCACTTTTCTTGAATAACATGCACGTGAGGATAGTTTAGCAAGAAGATAGAACCTTCTTACTCTTCCAGATCCTCCTGAACAGACCCTCAAGATAATCTAAACTCTAAAAGTCTAAACCTAACTCGGGTACAGATCAATAGAACTTGCCGGGAACACCTCCATCTCCAGGGGCTTTCCTCGGTTTACATTTACGAATAGCCGCCTTGATTCCTTCTTTTGATATTTGGACATCCAGAAGGGGATACGTGTTTGCACTTCAAGAAATATCAAGGTTCACTTTAGGAGGGTACGCCGTATTCGCGAATAACCGAAAGGGGCCATAACCAAGAGGGCGTTTCAGGCGCCAATGAGAGACAAGTTTCTCTCAAGCATCAAATATCTGAGCCCAAGCAAAATATTGATAAGTCTCCGATATCATTTGCTCCCCTTGCGGGAGCTATTTGATCCTTTTCAGAAAGTGTTTGCAAGGAGTGCTGGAGCAGCTTTCCATATACGAGGAAGGAAGTAGGAAGTCAGTAAATGGAGCAATTCCTGTTTCGACGAGAATCCTCGGACGAGGAAGCTGATTTCAACACTGACTCTTTTCTATTAGAGTGTCCACCTTTTTATCTCCTGACTGTGTTTTCCGCCTCGAGAAATGTCTTCAATTAGCTGGAAAGAGGGCCAGCAGACATATCAGTAGTTTCGTCAGATGGCAGAACTTTTCCTTCGAATTCCAAGTGGTTACATTTAATTGCAACTTGGTATCCTAGATCTTGAAGGCTCCTCTTCTTCTGGATGAGTTTCTTTCTATCCTGCCTTTCAAAGTTTGACCTGCCACTCGAGACTGCCAACCCCATGGGCCTGAAGGATTTCGATTTTTCAAAGACCTGGAATCTTTGAGATGAAGACCCCAAACTTATCAAGAGCGGTCTGGCATCAGGATTCTTTCCTAGCCGAGAACCAGATTTAATACAACAGATTCTAATTTTGTTTTGAAGAACATCCAACGAACCTTACGCTTATGCAGAATCACATTCTTGGCAAAGGCATCCTTTCGAAACTGCGAAACCTCTTCTTTCAGCATTTTCATATCGTTTTCTAAATCCGTGTTTTTTTTCTCCAGATCCTCATTACTACATTGTTGTTGGTTATCTAGGTGTCCCCCTTCATGGAATTCAGCAGAGCCCTAAATCGATTAACTTGAGTCTTAGGAGGAACTTGCATGTTGATGTTCCTACTTGTCCTGAAATCGTGATCATCTCTCAGAAGATGCCAGCTTTCCGCGGTTGGACTTTACGTAAATTCTACACTGCCCCAAAGTAAATAAAATGACATTTCCCTTTTTTTAATGAATTTGAGCTCATTTTTTTGTGTGTTGGATTTGAAATGGAAAAAATGGATCTCAGATTTGGGAATCTGGACAGGTGCTCGAGTATGGGAGCAGTAGTAACTTTTACCGGTTCCATTGTCTGGTACCTGTCGATAATGCATAAAACAGCAAAGGCTCTTTTTCGGTCAATGGCGGATATACATATATGCATCTCATGCACTGCTGTATGCAACACGTGTTGCCCATTCGACGTCCATCTGTCGTTGACAATAGCCTTCTCGCTGACAGCTCGAAAGGCAACTGGCCGCCGAGCCATATATGGGATTCCGTGTTAAGTTTGTATCATAAACGAAATGCTCTCATGCAAATGAAACGGAGTTGTGCCTCCGATGTAAGGATCGATGTGAGGACGAACTCAACCGTTGTCGGACATATTTTTCACTGACAGGCGAATCACTGTTTACTCAAAAAGAAACTTCTATGTTATCAATCATCTTCATTCAGTAGAAAGCAAGACAGAAGACTCAATTATTTAATTTGTTGAAATCTAACTCAACATCATCAATTGATCCTGTGTTCTTAAAATTCAAGGTGAAAATTAATTAGGATAAAATAATTTGGTAATAATACAACCTGAATTGAAAAAACTAATTTGAAGCAAGATAATGCATGTGCAAAAAATTATTGGCAATATTTTTATACATTTTTATTTAAAAATGTTAAAAATCAAATAGTTTAAAATTTGCAGAGTAATTAAAAAATTTCAAATTTAAATCTTGAAACTGGAATATTTTCTAATTTATCAATTGTGAATGTGACTTCTTCAGCTGTCTATGAACAATTTTGCGATTAAGATTGAAAAAATGTAACTACTTAATATTTAACAATATTTGCCTGTGGAAGAAAAGCTAAACGATTTTCATACTAAAAGCTTTTAATTTTGTGGTATTAAGGTAAACGTCCCAGTAATCGTGATGTTAGTCCCAGTATTCGTGACGCCAATTTTCTTGGTTTTTTTCTAATTTAAACTTTTTGAAATTTTTATTTGACACTATGAAATGCTGAAAATGAGTGGGTTTTATCCTTAAATGTTGCGAATAACGCCCATACAAATGAGGAGACTTTTAATCAGTAATATGAGTCAAATTTGTTAAATTTCTACTTTTAATTCTTTAATTTGTAATTTATAAACTACAGTCTTCTGTCTTTAAAATTTTAACTTATTAATTTTTAATCATAGACAAAAGACAGTTTCAGAAATTTGTATCAAAGATTCTTGAAGATAACAAAAACACTTACAAAGTAACTTACGAACCCAGTTTTAAATTTTATCCAAGTTTTAAAAGATTTATATAGGATTTTTAAAATATTCAAAAAATACCAAAAATCATTTTTCTATCATATCAAGTAGTTTCAATAGAAGTTTTTAGTAGATATCAAATATATGTGTTGAAAAAGGAAATGGACTAGTTGTACCAAAAATTCGGAACGACTAGCCAAGCTTATGAAAAATACTTGACTACTCATCCCTAATTTTGGGAGTACGAGATACTTTGAATTTTTCAAAGAGATTCATAAGTTATAATTATGATTTTTAGTGGTTGTCGGCAATATTTGAAAATTAAATAAATGACATTTTCAGGGTGGCTGTTTTAATCATAGGAAACTATTGCCTGTCATTTCCTGCCCCCCCCCCCCGGTTTACCGGAAATGTTCCCGGTCATTGAAAAAAAAAAAATCGAATTGTCAAAACTGAAAATGTTTTATTTGAAGTAAGCAAAACTGAACAGCAAATTAGAGCACTCATAGTGAAACTCTTCCGAATTTTAAACTTCTAAAATTAAAGCTTAACAAATTTTTGATCCAGAAATTTTGATTTTAAAGTTTTTAAATGCTTAGTAATTTACATGTATGAAATTAAAGTTTCTAAAAACCTTTCAATTCAAGTATTTTAAATTATGTACTGTTAAGCTGCAAAAATTTTAACTCTTATAAATTGAATAGTTTAAAGATTTCTGCCTGACAAATATAAATCCACGCTATTATTTTCAGTGCTCTAAATTGAAGAATAAATCAATAATTTTGTAAATTTAAAAAATTATATCATTTCAAGTAATTTGAAGTTGAACATATTAAAAACTGATCGCTAACATTTCTTTTTAATGGGACACTTTCTAAGTTAGAAGTTAAATTATCTATCTTTAAAGCCATTTCAAATTAATTTTTTGGAACGATTGAAAACTACTTCAAACAATTTAGTTTCCAATTGTTTAGGTTTGAAAATTTGATTTATAATTGTCAATTCTAAATGAACAGTCAAATATTGATTGTTTGAAAATTATTTTTTTATTTAAGACATTCCAAATTGAATAGGTTAATAATGTAATAGTATAGACTGAAAAAATATTTGAATAGAATTTGAAATTGAATAAAAGCATTTAATTATGAATCAAATAATTTAAAGTTTATAAAATTAATTGAAAATATTTTATAAGGTTTCAATCAGACTCTTACATTTGTTTGACTACTGACGCTTTTGAATTGAAACAGTTCATTTTTCAACGTTAAAATCTATAAAATGATTTCATTTTGAACAGATTTAGAATTGCAATTCAATGAAAAATGTTTGTTGAATTTTTTTATTTCAAACGCTTTTAATTCAAAATTATTGATTAATAATTATTGTTATATACATTTTTTCAATTAAATATTAAAATTTTTTAATATTTGGATGTTGATCTCGATGTTGATGGTGAAATTGGCTTCATGGTCACAAAAAATTGAAATCAATTTATCATTGAATCAGTCGTTTCGGCCTCGATTATAGGCCCTCTTCAGTGATTTATTTCTGGAATATTATTACACCAAAATTTTTGATTCGTGGAAGGATATAATTTTATAGTAAAAAAAAAATTAATTCTTTGGAGATGTACATGAAGACAAAAAAAATTTTACGTTGATTAAATTATTAATTGTTATTGAGATGTAAATGAAGACATTTTTTTCACAAAAAATAAAGTTATTTGGACACGGTTAATTAATAAAAACATTAAAAATTTTATTAATTTCCAGAATAAACATCCAAACATTATTTTAACTGAGGGTAGATACAACTCCTTTCTTAAACAATTAAAAATTCGTTTGATAGTGGATTTTTTAATTATTTACAATTTTAATATTAAGAAAATAAAAATCCAGAAACGCGCGAATGATGGGCACATAAATTTCATTGTGAAATTGTAATAATTGCAAAGAGATTGTAATGATCGACTTGTTTCAAATATCTACAGTTGATCAATGGCTACTTTACGTTATGACTGGAATTTAGGGTATCATTATCCCTTATAATTTGCTGCGGAACCATGTAAACTTGTAAACATATCTTCCTTTTCCATGTTAAATCTTATCTGTGAAATGTTATCTTCGAGCTTAAAAAATTTAGAAGAATTTCCGCAGTGTTTGTTCTAGAAAGGGAACATGGACACCATTTGTCACTGAGAACTGCACTCTCTAATCGGGGTGATATTTAACGCGCTCAGAAGACTGATTAATGAACTCCTTAAAAAATCCTGACTGGGTGATAACTCACGAATTACAAATTCACGTCGCCCCTGAGCCACGCTGGCCAACCTTTTCTCCTAGACCCCCAATAATTCACTAAGAGGCGTTGGTTCAGGTATCGCATAACCTGCGTTGATAAATGGCCATTTGAAAATGTTCGCGAACATAACTCCTTCACTCAGTTCACTACAGTGTATGATATGCGCAGAAAACTTATCAAGAAGTAAAAGTCGTCACTCATTAAACGTATCATTATTGTCCAAACCAGAAAATTTTAGAATTTTTCTTGTACAATGGTTGGCAACAAAACAATGATTGGCAACCTCATTTAAATATGAAATAATACTAACGAAGAAAACTTCTAATAAATAGTGCAGAATGAAGATGATCTTATTATTTTTGTAATAGTTACTACAGATTTAAGTCAAAACTTTTGCATTCCAAATGAATTCTGTGACTAAAACACTGTGTTCTAACATTAAAATGATATATGTATATTAATAAATGGGTGGCCAATCATTATCACTGTGAATTAAGCAGAAACATAATGATTGACCACAATATCTGAAAAGCAAATGACAAATGTCTGAAAAAAATGCATTTAAAATTAATTTAACTTTTTATTGGCTTTATAGTTTGTCTTGCGAATAATAAGTGGAAATCATGCCAAAAAAAAACAGTTGTTAGCCCCGGCCAATCATAATTTAATTTAGAGGATAATCGCTGTGCTTTCATACTCAGTAATTTACATAACCTGATATGGCCAATGACTCTATTTCATCACATTTCAGTGGCCAATCATACAATCATTGGCCTGTGTTAATCACTATGTCGTTGTGGCCAATCATTGAGTTATTTGAAATTATTGCTAATTTCTTTAAATATAAATTGTCTACTACTTTTAACGCCTGAATTATTATGGTAATTTGAATATTTATAAAATTTATTATTTATCTGTGTATCTTAGAATTTCGTTTGACTCTTATAGTGTTTTTCACAAATTGTTAAACTGCACGAATCCTCAAAATAGTCCAGGCATCTCGTACGGAAAAAGGTCTTTTCACCATATTCAGAAGGTAAAGCGCATTTTCTTTGCTAAAACGGTTTAGTGAGAAAAATTAAACTAGACAAAATTCGGAGGAAGTTAAGGAAAGGAGAAGATTTTTTTTTAGAGATAGGCAATTGAACGAGTTAGTATACGCAAACACGAGTTTTGGAACTTTTATCAAAAATATACCTAGGACGTGTCGTAGTCATTTCTAACAAAAAACAAAAACGCGATTGAACTACTAATGACCGTAAAAACTACAAGATGTCTTGACTAAAAAGTGTTCTTCTGGTAGTTCGACCTGAAACATTTCAATCTATTCAATCTAGAATATATCTATAAAAGATAGACATTTGATCCTCCACGAAATGAGATTATATTTTCACTATTTTGGGGTAAGCTTAAGACGTAAACATTTCAAAAGTAAGAAGAAGAGATTCTGTTTATAAGACCACTGTGGTGTACCCCTTGTAAGAAGGATCAGTGGATCAGATTGGGGCCGAAATAACGCTTATTGTCCCATCTTGTAATTCTGGTACACGCTACTACATAAAATCTTACATGAGAATCTTCTTGTCTACCTGATACCAAAGTCTCTACTCACGGTAAACCATCCCTTGTCTGGATATTCTTACAAAGATCCTTAAGAAGAATTATTGACTATAATAAGATTGTGGTAACCAAGGACTCATTTTGGACCAAACTTTTGAGGTAATGCATACCCATTCTTGCTTTGACTTGTTTGTCATATCAAATATCAAAATATACAGAAGAGACCACTTTCAGTATATAACGATCCTACAGTAAATAATCCTTAATTATAAGCACAAATATAAGTATAATAATCAATTATAATTTTAATATATTAACACGTATCGTGACTTGACTATTAATTACATTAAATTAATTATTTACATTCATCAGAATTTGTATTGAAGACTGTAGGATCATTATCTACTATTCTACATTAGAGCAGTCTCCGCTATCGTCATAAGAGATTTGAAGCTTGAGAGGATATTAAAAACTACGGCACACTGCTAGAGTTTTAGAGGAGGGAATGGAAACCTGAATAATTAACTGTTTTTACATTGTTTATCCATTAATTATAACAAATGTTATTAAAGGTATTAGTTTTGTAATATTGTACCATTTTATGCTGAAACTAGCTATTAAAAAAAAAACTTTTTTGGCTGAAAATAGCAAAAAAAATTGTGTTTTTTTAAGCGGCATAACTTTATAACTTATGAACGCTGGAAGATTTTTTTTTAAATTAAGGCAGAATTTTGCCAAATTCAGGCTTTTACAGATTTCACACTCTTTGCCCTATTTCCCTCTTTCCCCTTTTTTAATACTTCCTCTTTTTTCCTGTTTTGAAAAAACTCATACATTTTCTCGTTTTTTTAGGCTTAAATACGACATCAATTAATAGAATTCAATATGAAAATTTCACTATTTTTATTTTGAAGATAATTCTTTTTAATTAAGAATTCATCTTGTTTGGTTAAGAATTCTATTTGATTAAAATTGTTTTTAATTAACTATTTGGTTAAAAATTCAACTACTTGGTTGACAATTAACTGTTTTGTTGAAAATTCTACTTTTCGGGTCGTAAATTCAACTGTTTTCTTAAAAAATCGTCGGTTGTGGTTGAAGTTTAATGTTTTTTGTTTGAAAATTCGACTATCAGGTTGAAAATTAATCATCAAGGTTTAAAATACATTTATTTGTTTGAAAATATATCTATATTGTTGAAAATTTAATTATTTTGTTGATAATTCAACTATTTTATTAAATTAATCTTTTTTGGTCGAAAATCAAACTGCTTTGTTGACAATTCAACCTTTTTGATTGGCAATTCATCTTTTATGGTAGAAAAGTCATATTGTTTGGTTGAAAATTCATCTTCGTTGATTGAAAATGAACTTTTGGTTTAAAAATTTAACTGTTTGTTTGACAATTTATTTTTGTATGTTGAAAATTCATCGTTTTTTGAAGAAAATCTTTTTTGGTAGAAAATTCAACTATTTTCTTGAAAATGAAATATATTTCAACTGGAAATCTTAGGAATTTAAAGCGTTTCATATTGAATTCAATGTGGTACGTATATTTATTTCTCTTATAGAATTTATTCCCTAAATATTTACATATTTTATTGGTTGGTGTAGTTATTACGACTACACGAACACACAGAAAAAACAAAGTGTGAATCTAACACTAATTTCAAGGTACCATTTCCCTGCAACAAAAATTAATCTTGGATGTGTAAATGGTACCACTACACAAGATATCGTTCCTCTCCGAGCGAGATGGAACCCTATCTTGATATTAAGTGCAACAAAATTTATCCCAGAGTTTTTTACTGTTCATATAAGACTTCTTTGATCTTTGGATCATTCTTATTTCGATATATTACTAGATCAATCAAGCTTATATGGATGTTTGACCTTGCTCTTGGGTCGATTTTATTACTCTTCTCCATGATTTTATTTAGACGTTGGACTTATGGGTTCATCCTCTCCAAATGCTTAAACATTAGACATTCTTAGTCTTCGGATGATTACTACATATTTCGAAAAAATATTAGATCAATCAAGCTTCGGCAGTTTATTTACCTCGCTCTTGGGTCGGTTTAATTAATCTGCAATCTACTTCTTGATTATATTTTGAGGTTGAATCAAACTTAGATGTTTAATGGACATATAGTCTTAGATCCGTACCGCTACCACTTCCACAATGGAATTTGAACATTTTCTTAATGCCATTATTTTGCACTATTTTTGAACACCGATGCAAATTTTCAGGCTCTTTTATTTTTCTTCAAAACCCAAATTTTAGGTGGATGAGCTGACAGCCAGCTCCCCCAAAGCCCTTCAAAACTTTAGGAAATAATTTTCACAAAACCACCCTTAGCCAATTTAATATATCCCATCTTAGCTGTCTGCAACTGAAAGAAAGTTCTTATGCATTTTTTCGTTTGTTTCCAGGAATCCTACAAAATGTATGAAGGGTTAGGGTTGTTCGACAGAAATTTTTGTTTGGGGGCTATTTGACCTAGTCTTCGTGACTGGCACTGTCAGTCATGTCAGTCAATGACTGACTTCTAGTGAGCCCTGTGCAAGCGGAACAGACCTTTTAGAATACGACTACATAAACCCTAAACATTAGACTTTAATTAAATTATTTCTCTTTTAGGCTTCAATCGATAATCCGTTTGCTGCTGGTGTCCGTAATTGATGAAAAACGACACATGAAATTCTTGTATTGCGTCTGGGAAAAACTGGTTGAACAACGTCATAAACTCGATAGACCTTCTGCTATGCTAATAACCTTCCCCATAATGTTACAAGTGTCACCGCCTCCACACTCAAAAAGGATCACCAGCATTGTTTATGTCACCATACTTCACTGTAACTCGATATCCGGTTTGATACCAGCCTCCACAGTCTTTGTAAATACCCAATTCGAACTGCAACTATTGTGGAGGTGGATGACGTATCTTACAGACACCAGAATTTTCTTTAATCTTTATCATCGGCGGCACGATCGTCTAACGTCTTGTACTTGTATTACCACTTGTCTAGTAGGGAGTAGGCTTCAGTTTACGATCGATTAAAGTCATAAATAGCTGATTCGTCAGGGAGGCGAAAGGGCCGACATAGGACGTAAAACACGACGCTACAAGATTTTAACCGCCCTCTACAGGATATATTAGTACGTCGTGGGCACTGGGCAGTGGGCCCCGTAATGCGTTTACGCGCCACTCATTTGAATATTTTATTGTTACGGCTTTTCTATAGTACGACGTTTAAGTGATAGGATGTGTTGAAGATTTTATGTGCAGATGAGGAGACGTACCTGCAAGGTGTGGTACATTAATGACACTGTCTGTATTTTAACGATCAAATCCAAACTTCGCTTTGTAATAAGTATAAAGTGTATAGCAGGACTTTATCAATGCAAATTGTATAAATAAACTCTTGCGTACTCTTTGTTATTATTGCGGGGTTTACAGAATCAACATTATATCTCTGAGCGGTAAAAAATACATGGGTTGTTTCATAATTTTTTAGATCCGCTGGATCCCTCGGTTACTCGCAATGGTTATTATTATAATTGTTCAATTATTCTATAACCCTTTCGACTTTTCGAGGTAAGCGTGACTCACTCGGTTCTCGCCTCGTTATACTTTCGGGGATTAAGAGCTTCACAAAGTCAACATGTAAAGCTCTCCAGGCGGGCCCATTAGTGTCCAAGGTCTATCTTTTCAAGCTTCTCTTACTTCACTGACACTCTTCATAATGCATTTCTTATAAACTATTTGTCGCGACACTTTTCCATCCTGGCATGCCTCTTTAGCTTCCTCTACGTCCATGTATTTCCTCATACAAACTCTTGTGTTTCTATGGCTTTTTATGATCTTTTCGAATTAGGGTCTCATTCACACATCCCAACCACTCTTTCCTCGGTATGGCTCTGGATACGCTACCAGTCACTTTACCTCGATATACTTGTTTCGTCAGTCGTTCATCTTCCATTCTCTCAAGATGCCCAAACCATCTCAACAAATTTCTTCCACACTAGTCAAACAGTGTTTAGCCTACATTACGTTCTTTGAGAATCCTCACACTACTGACTTAGTCCATTAGCGTTTTACCGCATACATTGTGCTGGAATTGCATGCTCACTCTTATCCTTTTCTTGGTAGGTCCAGGTTTCGCTACTGAACAGCACAGCCGGTACAAATACAGAATTATATATTGCAATTTTATCTTCATCAGTATGTATTCTTACTTCTGGTAATGGCCCCTACCCTGCCGATAACCTTCCTACCCTCGCTTATACGCCAGGCTATCTCTTCGTCGATCTTTCATCCAGGGAAATCATGTAATCCAGTGTAATCTTAGGTAATCCACTTTTGATCCTAGGCAATCTACTTGTAATCCTCGTTAATACACTTGTAATGCGAAATAATCCAGGTGATCCACCTAAACTTACATACATTTAGGGGCGATTTTTTGGGCTGGGGAGAACTGGATGAGGTTATTTTACACTTAGAGGCAATTTCAGGGGCTAGGGAGATCTGGATAAGGCTATTTTACACTCAGGAATAATTTTTAGGGATAGGGAGATCTCGGCAAGGAGATTTTACAGTTATGGGTGATTCATAGGTCATAGTCAATCAAATTGTAATCCTACTATCGGCGAGAAAATTCGAGTCCTCTGTCTTTGACGTTAAAAAAGTAAGTGAAGAAAAAATGGTAGCTCAATGAATGAAGGATCATTT
>JAABKJ010000968.1:0-11375 GCA_011634705.1 Andricus grossulariae
TTCTCGGACAATTCCGGTGAAGGACTATTCAACTCTAACTTTTCAGGAGGCTGCACAGTCTTATAGCATGACGGTTCCGAATAAAGGATCATACAACACTCGTAGGCTTACACATGTCTTCACATGAAACATTGAGCGAATATCAAGAACCCCGTGTAAAGACGTGCCTAACCCTACTCGTGATATAAAATACTATTATTTCAATGCTGATTATCCTATAATAGTTTTCTCTACAAGGAGATATTTTTTTTCTATTTGGAGGCGCTAGCCTACAAATAATGTTGTCCATTTTTATTTGTACTAGAGTTACCTTCATGATTCGCATGTTCACTGCTCATCCCAAAATTTTTCAGAAAGTCCCTTGTTTTGGGCTGCACGCCTGATGATATTTCTGCTTAAAGACAAAAAAAATCATAAATTTGTGATACTAAAAATGTGTTCAAAATAGTAAAAGAGTAATACGATTATTGCATTTTATTTCGCATAAGTCGGTTGTAGCCTATCAACGATTTGTGGTATTGAATAGCCGTGAAATAAAAGAAAACGCAAATATCTTTTTGAGGTGTAAGTTATACTCATATATGTACGTTAATTGTGAAATAAAAGTTTGCCAGGAAATTTTAAAAGATATCTTAATTTTTTATTCTTATCAATTAGAAACCGATAGTTGTGAAGAGTTTAGTTAAATAGCACGATTGTGTGTAAATTGGTTACGTCACCTCCGCCAATATAATGTATTCACAAGTGATTACTTTGGTGGAAGTAAAATACATTCAAACATTCAATATGTTTTGCCTTACATTAAAATCACAATCAAAATTCAAATCTGATATTTTTTTTATTTTCTTAATGAGATATATATATTTTTGAATGTATTAAACTTCTAAACCTATAACAAGCTGATTTAGAAAAGTATATCATCAAAATCTGTCTAATTATTATACTTATGTAGCAATGAAATGGTACCAATAATAATAATTGTTTATTATCCTAGAGCTTACATAGTATTTCACGTTCATTAATGTATGATAGATGTTCCAATACACATAATATAGAAAAATATTTGAAAAATATATTGATTTATTATATTCTCACCAAAAAAATCGAGAATGATGTCCAGAGTTAAGATCAAAGTGTGAAAGGTCCTCATTATTTCAAAATGTAAAAAAACTGATTAACGCAGAATTTCGGAAGCGCCGTATCAAATACATTGCGTATATGGATTTTTATGAGATTATATTTAATGAAGCAAGGTTTAGTGAGATGAATAATTCTAATTAGCAGCACCTTATCAATTTAGTGGAAGTGAAATTCGCGCACGTGTATAATTATTTTACCTTGAGAAACTCAGATAAGTTGTTTTCGAAGTAAACGTATCTTCATTGTTCTACGATGAAAAAATCAGAGACTTCAATAATATATGAAATGCATATATAAAACCACTCTTTAAAAAATTTGTTTGAGACAAGCTTTTCATATAATGAAAATTCGTCTGAAGCCTTTTTCATGAAAAATGATGCTTTATCATTTATAAAAGCTAAAGAGCCGTTTCTTCATTGATATTATCCTAAAATAAGTTAAAAGTCATCATTAAACTGAATATAAGGCATTAACTAACAGTTTGTGTAACTGTTAATAACAATTTCTATAAAAATGTCAAATTCTGCCGTTTTCTCTTCTGAAAAAATACTTTTTCTGCAATTGTTTTTGGCGTTAGCTTAATTATGAATACACAAGCTCCAAGTGTAGGAGCGATCATTTCTTTAGTTGTTACCAGCGAATAAAAAATGAAAATATATGAACTTAAAACACGAATTTTTATCAAATAAGTTGAATCCTAAAACAGAACATATTAATTTTTGACAAAAAAGTTGCATTTTCAATTAAGAAAGGTGAAGTATTCACCGAAAGTGATACATTTTTGTAGCAAACAAACTAATTTTCGACACAATACATGCATTTTCAATCACAAGGTTAAATTTTAAACAAAAAAGATAATAATTTCAAACCTATTAAGAGAAGAAAAAATTGTGGTAATTTGACTGGATAAGAAGGGAAACGGCCGACGAAGAAAAACAGTATGCGCTGAAAATGGAGGAGGAGAATATGAAGAAGCAATTTAGTGATATGTGAAAGTGAAACGTCGAGCAAGGTGATTTGTGCGCGAGTTCAGGTGATAGATGCTGGGGTTAAAGGCGTGCACATCGTTTTTATGTTCATATTTTGCTATTTTAGTTTTATTATATTTACAATTTTGTGCTGATTCAATGTACTCTTAGAAACAATAAGTGAAAAAATGTGAATTGTACAGCGAACGTTGCAAAATAGTCAAAGGTATGTCTTGAGTAAGGAGAATGGTAAGAGAAATTTAGTTTTTGTTCTCGATAAAGATAAGTAAGATTAACTATGGAGGATAGCACAAAAGAAGAAAATGTGTGAGGTGTGAGGATGAGGAAATTAGAGACGATAAGACGAATGTATGTGTGAGAATAAGATGAGGTCACATGGATGCGTAAGAAAATTAGTGGTGATCAGATAGAAATTAATAAACATGATTTTTGAGTTTTTTTTTTTTTTATTTGAAGAAAATATAAGGTATAGTTGATTCTTTCTTTGAACAGTTAGATCAGTGAATATCTATTTAATTAAATAGACCATGCATTTTATGATTTATAGGCGCTAAAAAATTGCTTCAAGTCAGCGTGAAGATGGCTACCAAACGGATTCAGAAGACTTATGAGCTGGTTTTTTATGAATCAAGAGGATTTGGTAATCTAGAGGACATTTTTAATTACACTACCAGCAATTCCATTATCTGTGTGAGTCAAATATGGTTATCTTATTATCTACAAGCCATTTATCTTACGCAATACATTTTATGATACTCCAAATCCATATCTTGACTCAAATAATTCTTTGCACAAAACTTTGGCAGACTTAAAGAAGTGTGAATGTGGTAAGACTACTGATCTCTTTATCAATTCTTGAAAAATTTGACTAATTTAACTACAGACTAATTGCGCTAGTTGACTATATCACCCAAACCTTAGCACAAAATCTCACGAAAAGTCTTATCGGTTGAATTGAAGAAATGCATTTTTGACCGGAGTGGCCGGCAGGATTTCAAGGGAGCATCTCCCTCAATAAATCATTGAATCCTGTAGAATAACATGTTTTTGAAGTTATGTGGATCAAAGTTTACATGGACAATTTATATAGGTGATTGCGAATAAGGTGACCATATTAGAAAACGAGATTTTTTAGAAAAAAATTCCAGAATAACTTGTGCTCTATATTACCCCAAAGAGAATACCCTAACAAAAAACATAGACCCAATGTTACACATCATCTCTTTCGAAATATTGCCCTGAGTACCATATTGCCCACTAGGCCATATTAACTCATCCATGGCATATTACCGCAATTTTTATTTACGCAACAAGAACACACACCGAAATTTGTGACCTTCCCCATGTTTCTCAGGAAGATCTCTATCAAGAAATCATTTCAAACACAAACGCACAGACCCAAATGCAGACACATTTGCGAAAACCTTGTTTTTCAGGTTTAGAAGGTAACAAAACGTGAACATTTGACAAAAACGAGGGTGGGGGTCACATTTTACACAAATATAATACCTTCTCTGATGAAAATGTCAAAATGATTATGTTCAATAGAAAGGGAATGAAGAACCCTATTGAGACTGTAGTGAGAATAAAAATTTTCAAATTGCTATCAAAAGTCATAATAGTATAAGAATTTCTTAGCTGCAGTTGATAAAAGGAAAAAATCTAAGATTTTTCTTCCAGCGCAAAAAGGGACGCTCAATTGACAAAGTCATATTTATTTGTTCACTTCATTTTTTATTTAATAAATTTGTATTTGAAATGCGTTGTCAATCGATGAAAATTCGTACTTCTTTTCAGAAATAATGCCCCTTATATAAGTTAACTCCTGAAAGTAATTTGAAATCAGACTTCATTTCAGAATAAAAAATAAATAGTTTTTAATTTTAAAACCTAAAGTCCATACAAGTTTCTCCAATTTTGAAAATTTAGAATTAAACGCATGACCTTTGAGCTTCGAAATCACCTAAATTCAAGAATTTCTATTCATACATCTTTAAACTTTTAAGAGTCTTGAATTATTACTTTTCGAAATTGTCCGTTTTCGATTTTATAAATAAAGCTTTATATAAGAAGATCATTAATTGCATTTCATGCTGAATTAAATATAATCGCTTATTTGAATGTGACAATGAGGCAATCAAAATGACAAACATGGAATAAGCCCGCGTAGCCCGCTGCTTTTGCTAGTTGTATTATTAAAATTATAGTGACTTATAACACTTTTATCCTACTATGAATCACAAACAATATTACATCTTATTTTTAAATTTCTTCAAGCATCAACATTCTGTTATGGATAAGAATTGTTTACATACATTATTTCAAAATTCGTCGAGATTGGGCGTCTCTTGCCTAAGGGAGATTCCGCAATTTCTGTTGGGTCCATATCTTTGATCGCGCGGCTGTGCATGTTTATCTTTACCCGTTTTTCTATCTCCAATCCGAATTCATCATATTTTACTGCGTATATTCCACGAAGGATTGTATAATTCCTCTCCAATATTGCAATGACGTCTCCATTGGACGTTGACAATACAGTTTGTTCTTCGGTTGGCATGGGAAAAAGGACCCGAAGGTCTCCTTTCAATAGGATTGGTGCATCGTGAGGAAAGGTGTATTTGCGAATTTCAAATCGCCGGTTCGGATTCGTCTTGGGAATAAGTCGAATAAAGCTAAGTTTTTCAGGTCCAAATCCATGTATATATGACAAAGAGCGAATGGCAGGAGGAGACCTGGACCTGACACGAAGAGGAGGCCCGGTATGACTACAATACTTGATCGAGGAACCCTGAGAGTTAGGTATGGCAGCAGCAACAGACCTTTCAGGAGAATAAGAAGTTGGGCAACGAGGAAGACGAGGAGTACGGGTACCATGTGGTAAACACTCAAAGTTCGAACTCAAATCTGCAACAAGAAACAGAGGATTAACATTTCGTTGTGTCTTCTCTTTCGGCACTTTTTGCAAACTTTTTCCCAGAAGGAAGAGAACCGAAGCACCGAATCACACTTGAAAAACTGTAGGCAAGAAATGTTTGTAAGTAATCTGTTAAGCAGGATAAACGCGAGGTAAGCAACAAAAAAAGCAACAAATTTTTTTTATGTCGATATTAAAATCGTGCATATATGTGTATATGTGTGTGTGCTTGTGTTTTTTAAATGATTACCCCCTAAAGTGGAAAATTCTTCTTTGAAGAAAAAATATTTTTAATTCTGTAGTTCAAGAAATTAAACTTGATTCATTAAAAGTAATTAATTACCAACGTCCCCTCAAACGAGTTTGTTTAATGAAATTAAATTCTACCACGGAGCGAAATTCTATATTTACGAACACGTTGAACAAAGACACACGCTTTTAATTTTAAAAGGAAGTTGATGATCAAAAAATAAGGCAAACAATTATTAGATAACCGATTTCTGGTTATATAACATGAAAGTTTTCGTCGTAAAAAAAATAGAGATATCCTTTCTGTTTCACATCAAGACGAAAACTGAAAAAGCATTCTCAGACCTCCTCCAGTTTAACAAGTTACGATATTCAAAAGAAAGATGCTTTCAGTTTCAAAGGGCTATGGTACCAAAATTGACTGAAAATGGGACGAACGATCGCCGGTCCATTCGAGGGAGCGACGACCGTATTGGCCACGTGTTCTCAGAATTTTTTTCGCCTTTCAACAGGGTGGTATATTTTTGAAAGTTTTTCAATATCGGTTCTTAAATTGACCGCATTCACATTACCAGCAATGTGACACATTTCCATCATGAGACGTTTACGATAGTGACATTCAGGAACCTTCCACAGACGGAATGCTGATAAAAGACCTATTTTCCGCATTGTGAACAATTTCCTCAACTCTGCAGTGTTCATTTTAGGCAAAAATATTTAATCTGAGATTAGTATTCTCCCTAATGAATTTTTCCGGGTGAAAGTTATCATGAAGTGTGTCTTCTACCATTCGCAAATTGTCTAGATGAAATTGCTGATCGGAAAGGAGAATGGCTCTATCAACCATATTGAATAATATACTTTTTTTGTATTTTTGTGGGTGATTGGAATCAAAATTTAGGCTTCTACCAGACCAGGTCGGTTTGCAAAACCAATCGCAGTTTATTTCCTTGAAGTAATTTCTGTGAAAAGTTACATCCTCGGTTCTCTCTAAAATATATATGCATCATTTATAACAGTTTATATCAGTTAAAATCACTTATATTATATTTATCATAAGAATTATCATAAGTTTGAATTGTATCTATTTTCTTTATAACATTCTATTTTATAACACATGCATTATTATGGGTATTCTTATTTTATCTCCTTTAACCAGTTAGATCTTGATCGATCAATTTCATCTTCCAATTGCATAGTATTATCAGCAAAATCGATTTTGAATTCAAATATTGTTGACAAGTCCAGCTTAATGATGCATGTTTTCTCAACTCTAGGAACAATCATAAAAACGTAAGTCTTGCCTCAGTTGCACCAAGAATGATTGCACCAAGAGTACTTTTGTTGTTATGTCCTTGAGATTGAAGTTCAATATCGTACATTTATCTTATTTCTGATTGACGGTTCTATGATCTTTTTCTAAAAGTTTACTTCACATATCTAAAGGCAGAGGCTGATGAAAGGTACGTCCATTTACATAATTTTTCTGAGATATATTCATAGTATTTTGATCGCAGGACTTACAATCATTTTAAAACCCATTTGGCTGTCGACAATGACCTTGAGATTGATAATTGTACGGTGCTCTGTTTATCTTAGTATAGTCTGAATATAAACCACGATTTCGCGAATTTCGCTTTTGTTTGGAGTGAAATGTCCTTGAATTGGATATTTCTGACGTGAATAAATATTATATGCTCATCCTGTCTCATGTAAGGATCATAGGTTCGCATACGTCGCCGCTCTGTAAGTGAAACCAAGTCTGCTGCTTTTTTCGAATTGTTATTCCTGATAGTTTGGTGCCCGGATTTTATTCTTTTGCCTTTTTTGTCAAACTGACTTAACGCCAAAGTGCTCGGGAGCATGGACTGTGCACCGTTCTACAGTCGTGCTCATTTCCTACGCTGTGAGTTCGAACGCAACGAAGAGCTCTAAGCTGACTAAGGATAAGTCTGATATCCTGCCTTGTGTAGGTCGTACAAGACAACTCGAAGACGATGCTTGATAAATAACTGTATAAATACTGCCTTCACTGCAGTAAATCCTCGACTGGATAGCGTATCATCATCTGCTGGCCATCTCACTTCTAAGATTGATGGTTCTTCGACCAAAATTAACGATGCTATTCAGAAAATTGGGATTTCAAAGGAAGTAATCAAAAAATTATCTAATAAAATGAAAGCAGTCGAAGGTGCGAGAAACAGACTTCAATGACAAAAATCGCATAACCAAGAGTTTGAGAATAAAAGCATTTCACCAAATTGTATTGTCGAATTTGAAGTAAGGATCCTAAGGAGAAAAAATCAAATCAGTGCCTTTTCTGTTAACAAAAACTCTTTCTCCTTGGCAAGTGAAATTTTCTCATGAAATATTCCTGAAAACGTGCATAAAAATGCTAAAGCCTTTGGAATTAGTGTTTTCTCACAGCAGCAGCCAAAGTCTCGGCATATAAATATTATTTGCGAGTCAGAAGATTCTACGCACATTCTGCTATGCGTATTCCTGAAAACCAAAAAGGAGCCAAAGAAGAGATAATTCAAATGCCTTTGACTCACTCTGGTTTTCATGAATGTTCTCAGACGTAACAAAAAATGTATAATCGAAATCTATCTGTTAAGAAGATTCAAAAGTAAAATTGATTTTGCTGCTAAAACCATCTATTTGAAAGATAAAAATAAATCAATTGAAACTGAACTGGTAGAAGAAGATATAAAAAGAATAATCATAATAATACATGCGTTATGAAATAAAATGTTATAAGGGAAAATGATACAATTGATACTTATGGTAATGCGCAGGATAAATATAATTTAACTGATAAATGGATGGCATAAAGAAGGGCGCACACAACTGAACACATTAGATAACGAGCGATTCTACAAACTGAGACTTCGATATAAACATATATTTTCTAGACAACTAAATAGAATACTGGAAAGGTGCAAGCGTGGGCCTGCAGCTATAGAATTTAAGTATAAGTACTTTAAATTTGGTACAGTAGGTTATGAATCAAACCTTGTAAGAATTTCCTTGGTGGCAAAACAATATGCGCATAAGGAGATTGGCTAAAATTACCTTCACGACCCCCATATTGTTGAAAAATTGAAGAAGGTTAGGAATACGATACGACCACATGATTACAAAGAATTGAAAAAAATAAATAAATAACAAACATATAAAAATTAGTAAAATAATTAATAGAACACGTCTATAAATGTGATGAGTTGTTAGTTTAGAAACCAAAACATTCAATTTTATTAAACGCATTCGTTTAGGGGGATGTTGGTAATTATTGACTTATAATTAATTGATTACAATTTCTTGAACTAAAGAATTAAAAATAGTTTCTTTTCAAATGAGGATTTTCCAATCGAGCGGGGCTTTGATTATGTATATATATGAAAATGTTAAAAGCCTGCAAAAAAGGTTCGGGTATGGTATACTTTTTCAACAAATTTTCATTGAAACATTAGAAACAAGTTTCCATTTGTGTCGAATATTTTCAAGCTGAAGAGATTTTTATTAGTTTTGAGCTTCTTATTAATCAATATCAATTTTATCAATTTTTATTTGTACTACGGTTACCTTGATGATTCGCATCTTCACTATTCTTCCCAAAATTTTTAAGAAAGTCCCTTGTTCTGGGTGGCATACCTGACGTTGTTTCTGTAGAAAGTCAAGAAAGATTCATGATGTTGTAATATTAAAAATTTTATTAAAATAGGAGGACGGTAATACGATTATTCCGTTTTATTTCGTATAAGTCGCTCAACTGTAAGAAGACGCGAATATCTTTCTAGGAGCTGAGATATACTTGAATATTAACATGAATTGTGGAATAAAAGTTTGCCAAGCATTCATAAAAGATGTCTGCATTTTTCGATTTGGATTGATTGAAAGCCTATAATTATAAAGACTTCAGTAAAAGAACGCGATTGTGTTACATTTTCAACTTTATCTGCACAATGATAGAAGAGCGGTGAGAAACCTGTTAATCGTTTACATTTCGGGTTGTTTCAGGAGAAAAAAGTAGAAAGAAATTTAGAAGGCGTTCATCTTATAAACTGATTTAAATACCCTGCATCTTATGGGTAACTGCAAAACTTGAAAATTCGGTAAAGAGTGATCAAAATTGAAACTGCTGAGGTAAGATGTTTTCGCTGAAAAACCTATATAATACTGTTGAAGATAACAAGGTCCTGAAAATCAATTGGTAATTATCATGAACATTACATAGTTTTGTACATTCATTACCGTATAATAGATGTTCTAACATATTTACTATGAAAAATATTGAAAACTGATATTAATTTTTTATTTACTCACCAATCAAATTAAGAATAGCGTTTAAGGTTAAGAACAAAGTACAAAGGGTCCTCATTTTCTCAAAATTTAGGAAAAACTGATTGACGCAGAATTTTAAAGGCACCGTAGCGAATAAATTGCGTATATGGATTTTTATGAAGCTGAGCTTGGTGAGATGAAAAATTCTAATCAGTAATATCTTATCAAATTAGTGGAATTTAAACTCGCGGACGTGTATAATTATTTAACCTTGGGAAACTCAGATGATTTATTTTCAAAGTAAATGTAAATATATTATTATAACTTAAAACGCTTAGAGACTTCTATAATATGGAAAGAGTCAATATTGAATCACTCTTTAAAAAATATTTTTGACAAAGGCTTTTAATGTCATGCAAATTTGTTTGGAGCCTTTTTCATGAAAAATATTGATGTTTCATTCAAAAACAAAAAAGCCGTGTTTTTATTCATAACACATAAGAATATACATATGATCCAAAAACCATGAATTTTTACGAAGCAGTTGTATTCTAAACCACAAATCTCGAGACGCTAAAAATACTCAAAACCGCTCCCCCCTCCTTCGTGACAGACCGTGACGATCTGAAGACCCCACAACCCTGAAGGCCATATACAAATATAAAAAAGGTTACTATGTTTGCTGAAAAATCAAATATGCACCACAAATATAATTTAGAAAATCAGATGGCCCGATATATCTGGTTTTTGTCGTTCATGCAACGGAATTCTCAACAATCTCATCAGAAATCTGAAGGTTCATCAATTTCAAGAGCAAATGGCTTGTCGACAGATGCTGGAAAAAAAAGGCAAACCGAAAAATTTAAGCAATTGCAATGAATGTGGAGTGCAGATGATCAACAATCGAGAAACTGTGAATGCTCCAAAAAAACAGTCGCACTTCTTGCAAGTTGCTCATCGGAAGGATACTTCAGGTCGCAAACTTTGGTATTGAAAGGAAAAAACTTCAAGGCAGAATTTGAAGACGGGTGACCTCCCAGACCTACGGTGTATGTGAATGAAGAATCAGCTTACATTAGCTCTTTACTTTTTCTACAATGATTTGAAAAATAGTTCACGCCACTTAAAACCACTGGAAGAAATATTCTCATTTTGGACGGATGTGCTGAAAAAAATGATGTAGCTTTGTTGTGCTTGCCCTTGCATACAACGCATGTTTTGCAACCCCTCGCAAAGCATTTTCTGGTTGATTTAAAATACATTTCAAAGCTGAATCGAATACTTGTGTTATTCCACATTCTGGGCGGTGTTTCACAAGATACCAACGAGGGCCCATTATTCGAACCGCTTGGAACAAAGCAGCTACTGTTTTCACGGAACAAGTGCAATTTGCTCCTACAGGGATCTTTCCTTTAAATCGCTATGCCATTTTTGATTTTCACTTTGCGATTTCTGACAGCTCGCAGGCAAGTATGGCTGAAGAGGATCTTGCTGGCGCTGCGGAAAAAAGATCAGAAAATGAGGATTGAAGCGTGGAAAATGAAACGTTGAATGCAGAGGAGGATTTAGAATTTCATTCGCCTTTGAAAGTTTTGGGCAATACCTTGCCTCTGCCCGAATTACCAACAAACAGAACATCACGGCGATCTTTAACTGGCTCAGTACTTTTAACGTCGGCACGTAATAGAGAGATTGTTGACGAGAAAATTCAGAAGATAGATGCTGTAGAGAAAAATAAGAAAACGCAGAAGGGAGAAAAAAGGCCAACAGGAAAGAAACTACGTTATAACGCCTTCCGA
>JAABKJ010000968.1:11475-32051 GCA_011634705.1 Andricus grossulariae
CTGTAGAGAAAAATAAGAAAACGCAGAAGGGAGAAAAAAGGCCAACAGGAAAGAAACTACGTTATAACGCCTTCCGACAGCGATGGTTTAGCAACAGCAGAAGACGCAAGTGATGAAGATTTTACTCCAAAACGCTTACAGGTGACAAGGCTAACCAGTGCCAAGAAACGGATCACAGGAACAAAAAAAGATGATAATTTGGACTACCGCGTCGAATTTCAGGAAGTTTTTGAATATGGAAATCATGAAAAGAATTGCAAAAATTGGTGACACGTCGGCTGCTCAATTCATGAGGATTCTTGCATCAATTTTTAGCAAAAAACCTAAAGAAACGATAGAAATTTGAAAGGATTTAAAAATTAATTGATGATTCTTCATCTCATGAAATGTCGTGATTCCAAAAACTAATTTTCCAGTTGCAGATAATATATAACATTTATTAAACAATATAATGATGTGTTAGCTCACATAAGCCAGAAAACAATCAAAGTTACTCCAGGAAATGCCTGCTCCATCTCGCGAGGACTGCTCCATCTCACCCGGATTTCGAGATTGTTTGATTTTTGATGATTCCAGTTTTAAATAAAATGATATTGAATGTTTGCAACAATTGTAATTGTTATATATTTTACCAATTTTATTATTAATACTGAAACTGATATTAGAAGTCCAGCATGTCTTCTTATTGAGAATAATATTACTAATAATTTCTTATTATATTGGAGTTAGTCCAGCATTTTTGAATTCATTATTGTATAATAAATGAACCAACATACTAAAAAAAAATAACATTAATTTATTCTTTACTCACCAATAGAGTTAAAAATAACGTCCAGAGTCAAGACCAAAGTATAAAGGGACTTCATTTTTTCAAAATATATGAAAAACTAATTAACTCAGAATTTTGACAGCAGCGTTGCGAATAAATCACCTTATCAGTTTAGAAGAAGTTGAACTCGGGCACGTGTATGATATATTTTATCTTGAGAAGCTTAGGAGCTTTGATAATGTATAAACAGTAAATCAAAAATCATTCTTGTGTAAATATTTTTCAGACAAGCGTTTTATGTAATTAAAATTCGTCTAAGATCTATTTCTTGGAAAATATTGATGATATCTCACGTATACTTGAAAAAACTGTAAAAATATTCGTTTTTCATCCTTGTTGGCAGCATTTTTTTACAAAGTTGTTTATCGAACGTAGAAAATAAATCTGTAAAACAATATCTGTTAAGCATAGATTTATCACTTCTAAAAATAAAAAAGCCGTTCTTTCACTAAAATTATCCGAAAATACGTTAAAAATGATTTCAAGCTAAATATGAGACATTTAATCGAATCAGTGGATCTCTGTGTAGACACATAGATAATGCACTTCATGATTTATTAGCGGCTGAAAAATTACTTCAAACGAGCGTGAGAAGGATTACCAATCGGATGCAGAACACCGATTAGCATCGTTAGGCTTGAAAGCTACCAAAAAAAATATAAACCCTTAAAAACTGAAGGAATATGCACAGAAAAAATAATAAAATAGGCATATTCAAAAGGAGAGGTTAAATCTTTTTCAAGTGCACCAGGAAGAGGAAAAAAGTCCAGCATGGTACCAAAAAAATTAGGATTCTGCTGTCTGCAATCAAAACCATTGTCACTACTGGTATTTTAGAATTCAGGGGGATTTAGTAAGTTAGAGGAAATTTTTAAAAACACTACCAGCTATTTAATTATTGGTGTCAGTGAAACGTGGCTAACTTCTTTTCCAAAAGCTTTCTCTCCTTTTTTGTACTCTAACTTTCAAGTGATCTACTGTGAAGCTAAAAAATGATCTATCAAGGGTACAGAAAAAGGAGGACTTTTTATCATCGCCAATCCGAGAAAATACAGAAAAGGAACAATCTAAAGGACAATGTACCTTCTTGAAAGGAAACAGTTGATTGATCATTTTTATTTAGTTTGGTCTAATAACGTGGCTATACAAATAATTGAGGATTTAAATGTCTTAGGGTTCCCGACAAGATCTAATCACTTTCCTGTAGTTATAAATTCATTAGATAACTCGATTTCTAGTTGTAAAAGCAAATCCGCTTATCCTTGTTTTAAATAGAAAAAGGTTCATATATTTACAAAAATATTGTTCTTACCACAATGAATATTGCAATTTTTCCACCATTTGAATTACAAATTTAAGTTCTTGCACTGTGATGGAAAAATCCTTGAGATTTATTCTCATAAGCTGTTACAATACTGTGGGAAAATAGATTTAAAATGAACCAGTAGTAAGGAAGACAAGTTTTCAGAATCATTGTCCTAATCTTTCGTTAAAATGATAAAATTCAAAGAAGGGTAAGTAACTGATCCATTCAACTACTGCCTCATTGTGTTAATTAACTGTATCAAAGGCTAATTGGTTAGGCTGAAGAAATTCATCTTCTACAGAAGTGGCAGCTAGGCTTTAAAAAAGGGAGAGTTTGCACAAACCATGTATTACGGATCGGGATCGCTTCACTTCTTATTTGAAAATCCACAAGACGAGCCTACTTTTAATCTTCCATCAATCAATTTTGTAATTCAATAATAATTACGAGAAACTATCTAGATTTACTTAAGACGAACCATGTCTTTACGTCCTACCTTATAATTCAAGGTCTAGACAGAGAGAAGATTTCTATACTGTATGTTGATTTTAAGGGAGCATTTCCTTCAATAAATCATAAAATAGTCTGAAATACTATATTTTCGAAGGGCTGTGTATTAAAGTTTATCAAGGCACATCTGAAAAGGTGGATATCACAAAGGAAGTCATATGGGGAGAGAAACTAAGAATTGATGATAACTGGATGGCCTAAACTTTAATTAAATATAATACCATAAATGATAAGAATGTAAAAGTTAAATTTTCAAACGAAAACAATTTACTCTCAACTAAACTGAGTTGGTTCCTCTTATCGGGTTCTATTAATTCAGTTCACACTGACGTGGTAGTACGATAAAAACGGGAAGAAAGGAAAATAGGGGAAAGACTGTTAACCCTGCGATGAATAAATAGGAATTTTGATCATGTGAATTCTAAAGAGTTGTTATAAATCCCCTTATCTTTGATTATAATTGTCAGGAATAAAACCACTTTCCATTCTACAGAACTCCTGCCCTCGCGCTCCTCTCTCAGGTAACCAACCTCGCAACCAAACACCCTGCATCTAACGATACCAACTTGATCACAGCTAAAACTAAAATGTTACTAAGATTCAGCCATCCTGACAAAGCTTGGTCTCCGAGCTAATACGCTGATTAAATGCAATCAACTTGTTATGAACTCGTTCAGCCATTCTTTAAAACGAAAGCTACACAAATCTCAATCTAACTGTAAATCCTTAATTTTACATTGTGTCATCTATAGTCACATAATCGCAGAATCTTGCAGGTGTTTGCTTTCGACGACTACTGCAACTTACGTGATCGTTTTTGCTCGTCGTCGCGATCTGAATTCCTCTGAACGCTGTCGGAGAACCCACAACCTCACTTTGACTCTTTTTTACTAAATTAGCTTCATTCAAGTTTGCTAATTGTTCGTCGGACTCACTGGTCAAATCGATTTCGTTTTTGGAGCCACTGCTTTCGCTTCGATCATTTCCTTGTCAAGTTTTCATTAGACAAACATGAGATGTTATCGCTCTTTTCTATTTTCCTTTTCTCGAAAGAAATTGTTTCCAAAAAATATAACATTTCATCTTTACATTTATTTAAGCGAAGAGCTGTATAATTTCTCATAAATATTGCAAAGACGTCTCCATTGGACGTTGAAAATACAATTTGTTCTTCGGTTGACATGGTGTCATGAGCCTGAAGTTCTCCTTTCAATAAGATTGGCGCATCGCTAGGAAAAGTGTATTCACGAACTTCAAAACGCTGGTTCGGATTCGCCTTGGGGATTAGCCAAATGAATTCAAGTTCTTCAAGTTCAAATCCAAGTATATATGGAAGAGAGCGGATGGCAGGTGGAGACCTGGACCTGGCACAAAGAGAAGATTTGGCAGAAGGATGAATAGGGACGGCATTAGGTAAAAACTCGAAGTTTGAACTCAAATCTGCAACAAGAAACAGACGATTAAATTTTCGTTATGTATTATGATCCGGCATATTGTTCCCCTCTGCGATATTTTTCCCTCACGCGGAGTGAAGTATTTTACAGGCCTGTAACTACATGAAGTTTACATCTGTTGGAAGTAATCAGCTGTCTATTACCCTGCTTAAACGATTACCTACAAAGCTTTGTACCGCCAATTTTTTCTGTATAACTAAATTAATAATCTTTTGCAATCGAATTCTATCTTCTAGAATTCCTTATAATCACATGCAATACTGCAAAATCCCATGCAATCGTTCACAATTTCACGCTATCCTTTCAAATCCTATGCAATCTGTCAAAATCCAATAAAATCCTATAAAATCATACGAAATTCTTTGGAATGCCTCGTCATTTCATCAAATCTAAATACAATTCTTCGAATACCATGCAATATCATGAAATTATATAAAATCCCGTTCAGCCCCATAAGGTCCTTCAAAATGCTATGTTATCCCTCGAAACCGTATGTCATAATTTAAAATCTCATGATATCTTTTGCAATTCCATGCAGTCCTTCGCACTTTCATCCAGTCTTTTGCAATTCCATGCGATTCTTTTAAATCCGATACAATGCTTTTCAATCTCATGCAATATTTCATGAACACTGGTAATTCCGCTCAATTGTATGCAATCTTTTAAAACTCTTTGTAAGCCAACGGATTCTCGATGTAATTTTTCACAATCCCATGCAATCTTGTAATCTTGCAATCCAGCGTACACCAAAAATTAGACCAAATAATACCTCAAAATCGACCTTGAACTCTTTGGAATTCTTCAGAATTCCGCCAACAAAGCTTTTATGTCATGAATAACATTTACCGAAGGAGAAAATTAAATTACATAAAAAAAACATTTGAAAAATTGCTGAAATAACGCACCAAACAGGGAAATTGTTTACAAAACAGTTGAATTTTGAACTCAAAATTAGAAACTATAAACCAAAAAGCTGATTTTCAACCTAATAGTTGAATTTTCAACCCAAAAAGACAGACTTTCAAGAAAACTGTTGAATTTTTAATTTAAAAAAGTTGGTCTTCTAAGAAAATTATGAAATTTTCAACAACAAAAAAAGAATTGCATTTTTCACCAAATAATAAAATTTTGGCCAAAAAAAGGCGAATTGGGAACAAAATCGTTGGATTTTCAACCAACAAATATTTTGTAGGCAATAAAGAAAAGGATCAAGGTTAAGGTTCTCAGTGACTAGCCCCTTACTGAAGATTTAAAACCACCTCCAGCTCGAATGGAAAACGTCTCTAGATTCTCGAGACACTTTTCAAAAGAAATTCGTACTGCATATTTAATTCGAGATATTAAAATTTCATATAGATTTATTAAACTAATAGAGACTTTCGATCAAACGCGTGCAATAAATGGTATGATGTCATGATCCCCGCAGAAATAGCGTTTATTAACAAATTGATCTGGCATATTTGATGGCGATATTCAAAAGATGAAAAACCATAGAGGAGGTGAAAATAATTTTCAAAACCCTTATAAAAATCAAAGAGGGTCGCCAGATCGTGATCAGCTACAAATTTAAAATTTGGGTGAAAAGTCATCAGCAAAATATTCTGCTTCAAAATAATTTCGTAACTAAACAGACTACAATTATATAACTCGTGGGATGTACTCAAAGTCGCGATAATTTTTATTTTGATCAGGGAAATGCACAAGCCTCGAGCCATTAGAAAGTAATACAATGGAGGCAGATCCGGAGCCAAAATATTTCAAACAGTCTCTACCTTCAGATATGAGAAATGAACTTTAAGAAAACGATTATAATACAGTGAAAAAGTAATTACATAAATGTGAGATTTATTTTCTAGAAATCCGAGAAGGATACTAATAAGGTGCAAGAGCGAGTTTGTGGCTATACAAAGGATTGAAAAGAAGGAATAAATGAGAAGCCAACAAAAAAATAAATTGAAGGAAAAATTATTAAGACATATCTATAAATGTAATGAGTTAGAAATTAGTTTATAAATTGATAAATTCAATTTCATCAAATGCATACGTTGAGGGAGGCGTCAATTATTAATTCGTGATTGATTATTAATTTTTAATTTCTTAAACCGCAGAAATAAAAATAGTTTTTTTTTTATTAAGAAGGTTTTTCCAATTAAGGGGGGTATTAATCGTTGTATCGAATATTATCATCGACATACCAGTTACGTTGGAAATAGCATTAGCTGCTGACATATTTGATAAATGAAATTATTCTTATTCCGATTTTGAAACGAACAAGTCTTTCAAAAGATATAGTACGGCGGTTAGTCGAACCTGTCTTACATTTTTTTAGAGGCCTACCTAACAGGGGTAGTTCTCAAAAACTTAACAGATCGTTTGTTTCGGTGACTCCTATGGGCTGGGATCGGACCCTTACTTGACATTTAGGAGCTTAAGGAATATGTCGACCATTGTGATGGGTTGTGGAAGCATGCTGCCAACCTTTCAAGGGCACGTACGGGAAATACCAGAATCACCGTTTTTCTATCAAAATTTCTTACACAACTCGCATACCTGCGGCATTTTTTGATGAAACTTTACGCTACTTCATCTCTGTCTCATGAAGACTGTCATCATTTACCTCTAAGGTTGTTCCTTTTTGGTGAATAACAATTTATAAAATGTCTTTTCACTAACTCTCAGTCGGGAAGTCAAAGATAGCTTAATTTTAGTTGGAGATTAATTTATTTACATAGCTGAAGAGGAAGTCATTTGATACATTCACGAAAATATGAAACAGGAGCATGGCCATAATCTCAGATTGTGGAATTGTGGCGTAGGACCCCATCGGAACTCTGAAGCTCATTCAAATTCTTTTACGATATAGACCAGCTCCTGCCTACTCCTTATTTCTGAAACCATATGTAAACCAGTCATCCCCATAAGTTGGCAGATGCGCTTCGCCGCGAAACCAATCCTCCTTCGTGGATCGGCTCACACGATACTTTTTGTCGAAGAGATAGCGAGTAGGTGTTTTGTCTTTGAGCATGCTCAGGATCGGCTTACTCGCGATGTTGGTTGGGACCCACGCTGCCGTCAAGATCCTTCCTCCTTGTAGCATATTTAGTCTGTAAGCCGTCTTCGCAGCCACGGCACATAAGTGTCTCCGGCTTTAAGCCCCAGCTTTTCCCTATGGCTCTCCTATAGAGCCATAGAGTTGCTACTAGCTTTTTGCAATTGTTTTCCAGCTGCTTGTTCCGTGGCAGCTTCTTATCTAGGATGACTCCTAGATATTCAGATCGTTCTTTGATTTCCAGTTGTTGTCCTACGGAATTCAGTGTACTCGTGGTTTCCGAATTACACCGTCTGGTGGATACATCCGCATCTATCTCACTTGGATTGACCGACAATCCAGTCTTCTTGCACCAAGAATCCACTATCCCCAGTACTTGCTGCATTACTCTGAAGAGCGCATTCTGATTCTGGCCGAGCACGATAACCAGTATATCGTCCGCGTAGCCTATCACGTGGTAGCCCTGACTCGTGAGTAGATGAAGCAGTTTATCTACTACCAAGCACCACAGCAGGGGTAATAAAACGCCTCCCTGTGGACATTCTGAGTCAACGGTTCGACATAAAGTGGCATCACCCTTCGTCGTTGTTGAATACCTATTGGCCAACCTGTGGCAGGTCCATTCCACGACTGCAATAGACAAACTATGTGCAATCATGGTCGCCCTGATCACCTCTTTGAAGGTGTAGTTGACATCTCTTTCCTTTAGAAGCCCGAAAAATGTGCATTGATCAAGTAAGCCAAGATCACTTCGCTTGACGCTGAGTATGCCCTATCGGGCAATTTTAAGGTGCCAAGAATAGCATCTGGATTTAGAGAGCGCAGCTTGGCCAGTCTAGATGCCTCTGCTCGTTTCTTAATATGTGTGCAACAGTTAATCCGGCTTTCTTGCTTCCTCTTACGTATTGCAGCCCTATATTCATCCCTCATCGTCATAAATCAGGTCCATAGTTGTTCCTTGTTACCAGTACTGGCACGTATAAACTCTCTCTTGTCTCAAATTGACCTGGGCGCCTTCGAGAGTGCACTAATCAGTTTCTGGAAAAACTGGTCCCAACCCTTCCTTCTTGGATTTCTAGCCCACTTAGGGCTAACAGGTCCAAAGGATTTCGACTCAGAGACTTTCCACTACTTGGAACTCTCTCTAAAAGGAGCAGTATAAAAAATGATGTCGATGACTCCCTCCCTGTCCGAGTTACGAAACGTCGGGGTACGCTCTGTGTCACGAATATATGAATCAGTAGTAATTAGGTATTGCAATAGATCAATACCGCTTGAGTTGATGTTCGTGCTGCCCCACAAAGTACGGTATGAATTAGCATCGCACCCCAGCAGAAGAGAAAGACCCCTCATCTTGCAGTAATTTACCAGTGTACGTACCTCGAATGGTGTGTTGATATCGCCATCATATGGAAAGTAGGCCGATCTCATGACTAGCTTCCCTATTTCTTCAAGATCTGTGGCTGTCAGCATCAGGTCTTTCGAACATAATTCTAGCAGCGTGACTACGTTTATTTTTTTCGGCAGTATGTAGGGCCAGTTGTGCAAGAAATTTCAATAGAATCACTGTGAGTCCGATATTTTCTGTTTGTGACCCTCAAAGATAGGCAACGCGCTTCTACAACCTATCGCCATGGTCGACATATGCCTTAAACTACTGAACGTCAAGTGGGAGAAAGATTCCCGGCCAATAGAAGTCCCCGAAACGTACGATTTGTTAAGTTTGATAGATCTATCTCCATTAGGTAGGCAATCCGCTGTACCGCTGCTCTCTCAGGTTTGCGAGCTGTAACGTAATTGTAACGTATAGGTTTGATCTACTGCATGTACAAATTGAATATGCCTACCGTTCTTGAATATACGTAGCTTTTAGTAATGTTCGGGCAATACCACCCGTTAGAAAGTCATTGATCATTATCATGTCAGGAAATCCTAGATGCCGAACGTCGTTTAATAGCAATGATACAACGCCAAAGGTTCTCAGAGGAAATCAAACTTCGCACTGTTGCTCGAGAATCAGCTCTATGCGAAATAAGAGTCACGAATAGGAAGGCTACCAAATTTGATGAGTTAAGCCCGTTTCCTGCCGATAATCATCTTTTTTGTGTGGGCGGTAGGTCGAAAAAGGCTGATCTAGCTTACAAGAAAAAACATCCTTTGCTGTTACCGAGTGAGCATCCAATTACTGATAACATCATTCGCGAAAGTCATGAAACAGAACTTCTTGAAATTTACAACTTATTTGGCACCGAAGAATTCAAACGAGAGATAGGATCTCTTGCATTGTCCAAACAAAGCGAGTGGCATTTTAACCCGCCTTTATCACCTCATTTCCGTGGTCTTTAAAAAGCTGCCGTAAAAAGCTTCAAACATCATTTAAAATGCGTATTAAAAGGTCAAAGACTCGCGAATGAGCAAATCAACACGCTATTAATCAAAATTGAAGCTTTTTCAAATTCTCGACCTTTAGGTTCTCTCTGAGCGGATCCCAACGATTTTGTTGCCTTGATTTCCGCACATTTACTAACAGGTCGACACTTAACTTTTTTACCAGAGAAAAATCTTGTTTCTGTTTCAGACAATAGACTGTCAACCTACAACTTCGTTACTAAGGCTCGACAAAACTTCTGGAAAAAATAGTACAAAGAGTATCTAAACAAATAAAAAATTCGCGAAAAGTGGAACAACTCTACTTCAGAGCTGAAGGTTGGGTCAGTGGTCATTTTGATGGAGGAGAAGCTAGGATGTTCCAGGTGGCCGCTGGGCGTGATCACCAAGGTGTTTCCAGGGAACGACGACATTGCCAGGGCTGGATCGGTCAAAACGGCAAGCGGAATTTACAAACGCAATATAACGAACTTATGTTTATTACCGGTCACGTGTTCGTATTAAGTACTTTAGATTTAACTCGCTTAAATCGAGTCGGATTCATTCGGATTCATATACTTTAGATGTTCTTTAATTTTAATTCATGAAACTCATTAGTTTTCAACAATTAACGCTCAGGTCATTTTTCTGTTCAATTTTGCTTTCATGAGGAAAATAATTCTAAGCAACGAAGCAGTCCCTCCAAAGGAAGCTGACTTCATCGTTAGAGTTGTTAGCGAACAACTTTGAAATAAACCAAATAGTTGTACAAATTTGTATAGTATTTCTTGATATGTATATTATTTATCATTCAAATGATGATTGTAATTTCAAGGTTAATTATCTGGTTACGTTTTCTTGTTTATTGTCTCAATGGTTAATTCTCCTTCATTTCGTTGTATCTAATTCAACGCATCTGGCAGCTTTGGTCGGTAGTATGTTGCGTCGCAAAACATACATCAAACGGTTGTGAACCCGGCCTGAAGCATAGTTTTGAATCTGCCGGAAAGTGGAAGGGAAGAGTGAGAGAGAAAGAGACAGATAATGAGTGTACAGTCGTGCGATCGACGCTGGCGCCGTGGACAAGCAGTTCAGTTCGTATCAACTCTTTGATCTATTCACACGGTCCGTGCGGAGCTCCCTGGTGTCCGATCTCGGCTTCCCCACAAAGTCCAATTTCACGGTACGCGAAATCTGATTCGCCACACGCGAATTCTTGCTCATCGTATGGCTTTTAATGGCAACTTCTGTTTTTATTGAAAATAGATTCCTAACCAATCTAAAGAGCGTAATCAAACCAAAACCGTACCACAGGGCGCGACGCCGAAGCTGATCTCGTCGGGACGGAAGTTACTTTGCTCTTCAGAGAGAGCATGTAATTATTCTTTCTTGTGTTTCCTTAATGAATCAGGGTTTTTTATGCCGCGTGGTGTTTTCCCTCAAATCGGTGTTTTATTTTTCCGCCTAATCTCATTAATTCGATTCGAAAGCAAATGATTTCAGAAGAATTTCAGGCAACGTGTCCAACTAAAAAAACAAACAAAATAAGCAAATCGCTGAGACACCTAGGGCAAGGCGATTCATAACAAAGCACAAACTGTAACCACGTGTATCAGATAACAGGAGCAGCATCAACATATTGTACAGTGGCATACGCGAAGTATTGAAATAACAACGGTGTAGCCTACGCGACTGACGATATGACGAGATTTCTAATTCATTACACGACCTTAGAGCACAATCTTTAGTGTACACAGTACAGGATTATTTATTAAGTCTGGATCCCATTCAGCAATTGCGATTGGAAATTGAAGCCTTAAGACTCGAGAATTCCAGAATGACGGAAGAACTCACTGAGAACACCTAACGATGAAAATCACAACAGGAGACGGGAAATTGGACAAGTTAAAAAAAATACAGCACCTTTAACGGAAAACGAATTGGATCCTGACGCCCAAAAAACTAAAGTCCCTAGACGAGGAATAAGAGAACACATCCCACGACCAACTGAGCTACCGATATTGGAAATCGGACAACGGAACGTTCCAAAGAGCTGCCTACTGGTACATCCCCTATAATCGCTCCCCTATCACCAGCGAAAAATATGATTAGAATGAGAGAGTGAGAAAACACGGTTCAAACATTTAGCCTTATTTTTAGAGACGCCTATAAGGACCTTGTGTACGCAGTGCAAATAGAATAACCTTCCAGAACGAAAAGGAAAATGGCCCTAGAGATAGATGAGAACAGCGCAATCAAAAGATTGATTATGAAATTAAGAAACGATATTTCGTCACAGGGTAGACCCATGAAACCAAACACACTAACAGCAGAAGCTTGGGAACGAACAAACAAATAAAGATAGAATCCTTAGACAAAGCTAAGTGCCTAGATAACTCACAAAATTCCAACCACGACCAATGACAACTAGATCTTTAGCAAATACCACACCCCAATAGGCGAAAGTACCAAACTCGAATTCCCCACTAAGTATCCCAATGTTTTTCGAAACCCCAACATTTTTAAGTGGAACATTCCCAAAACATACCACTGGAAGTAAAAACTATTGAGGAGCATCGGGAACTGCAAGAAGAATGTTTAGAAATGGAGGAGATGACAATGGAGGAAATCGAGGAAAAAATAAATCACGAGGAACAAGCAAAATATCTGAATTATCCGGCAAATTACAATCAATACATGAAAGAAGAAGCGACGGATCAATATACAATTTATTAGTAGATAGCTTAGCAGCAATCAACATAATTAGGAGGAACAATCAACAGACCGACCAGGAAACATTCAAGTTCCATACATGTGTGTATAGTCCTAGCGGACTATACACAATATACAATAATAAGGTAGAAATACCATATTATAACTATTGCCAGAAAGCAATCAAAATACCCGAGTGAATAAATTCAGCAGAATCACGTCTATATTATTACCAGACGTAGATCTTGCCAAGAAGGGGGTGCTTTCCCTTTCAACTACTTCAAAAGACTCGAAAACCTTCAAAATTGCCTGAACCTGAAACATATGAACAACAGAAAAGTTATCAAATAAAGATCCCATAAACTACTTAAGGAACACAAGGAATTCGCTATTCATAAAGTGATGAATTATCGTCAGATTATTGAAAAAACCGACCAGGACGAATACCCTCTTTCGGTAATAGACGATATCCTCGTTCAATTAGGAAATGCAAAGTTTTTCTCAGCTTTCGACCTTAGTGGACGATTCCACCAAATCCCCATGAGGGAAGAGTGCAAAAAATATACAGCATTTTCTACTATACAAGGGTATAACGAAAATAATAGGATGCCATTTAACCTCAAAAACGCAGAGACTGACAGAGAAAGAATGTTTCGTTTACATTGACCATATTGTAATATTTGGAAAAACATTAGAAGAACATAACGAAAATTAAGTGACTGTCCGGAAAGAATCACAAAAATAAGCTTGAAATTAGAACCATCAAAATTCAAGTACCTACGCCCATAACTAGAATACCTAGGCCACCTGATCACCGCAGGAGGAGATAATCCAAACTTTATTAATATCAAGGCAACCCAGGGATTCAAGCAGCTGAAAACGCCTAAAGACGTGCAATCATTCCTAGGATTTGCTGGATATTGTAAAAAGTTTATGAAGAAATTTTCTTCTATAGCTAGGCCACTCGCCAGGCTGTCTCAAAAGGACATAATTTTTTATTGGACTCCAAAGTGTGAAGAAGCTTTTGAAAAATTAAAAAACGCATTCACAACATCGCCAGTATTAGGGTTTCTCGATTTTGAAAAAACATTCACTCTCACAACCGACGCATCTAATCAAGGATTAGGCGCAATGCTATCCCAGGCTGGACACACTTGCTTAATTATTAGCAGGACCCTTAATGAAACAGAAAAAGTTACAGCACTTTATGAAAAGGACTTTCGGCTATAGTATGGGTAATGAAAAGGTTACGTCAATACTTGATAGGAACCAAGTTTGAAATCCAAACTGATCACAGGTCACTCATTTGGTTACATAATGTAAAAGACCCTAGCTCGCGGCTAAAGAAATATAAGTACGAAACTAAACAAGTCAAAGGAAAGGAAGACAAAGTAGCAGACTGCTTAACCAGACTTTTCCCAATCCAAATCACCGATATTCTACAACAAGTGCTACACGGAATAAATTTAACTACTGACGATGAGCTATCAAATACCAACATTTTGGGTACACCAGTTAAATGCCCCGCTATTATCAAGGACGAAATACTACAAGACAAAATTGAAATCTAAGACGAAACAAGCTGAGGAAATTATACCATACATTCCATTGAAACCCAATGAAAAAATAGCCCTAGATATATACGGCCAATTACCCGAAACAGTAAAAGGGAGCAAATATATACTAAGCCTAAGAGATAGATTAACCCGCTACACTGTGTTAATCGCGATGGCTAACGAGACAACTAGTTCAATAATAGAAGGGTTGCCTGATCACTACATCTACATCTTCGGAGCACCCAAGATAATCCTAATAGACTGGGGACAAAACTTTTCATTAGAAATAATGCGACAGTTTGAAGAAGCATTACAAATCACTTATGTATAAGCAACAGCTTTTGGTCCACAGTCCAACGAAAACATCAAGAGAATGCACTCCACCCTGGGAAACCTAATCGAAACAAGCATCTCAGAAAGAAACAATGAATGGGATGACAATTTGAAATGTATTAAATTGGCCATCAACACAATGAAGAACCGAACAATAGGATTTTCACCCTTTGAACTTATGTTTGGAAGAGAAGCTACCATCATCGGTAGCGTTTTCACTAACCCTGACGTATCCAAGAATGGTTTGAATGTCGAAAAAGAAACATAAAGAAAACCTACAAAGAACTAGGAGATACAGTGAAAATCAGCAACAATTTTCAGTCGAACGAACTAGGTTCTCTTGGAAAGGCCCTTTTGAAGTTATTTTTCTACTTAGACAATCGTAATTTACAAATAAAAAATAAAGACAAAGTGATCCATCGAGGAAATTTCTAAATTACACTTGCTTCATGAAAAGTGGAAAATAGTTATAGCTATCAATATGATATCCATCGAAAACCGAATTAGAGCCATCGAAGCCACCATTACTATGGCTCGTGGCTTGTTAGGGGTGGTTTCTACCCCTAGGAAGTGGCTTACGTAGAAATGAAAAAACCTGGGTTCCATATTTTTTAATGTTTCATCAATATGCAAAGTTTGGCTTCAAACGACTGTACGCTTTTTTGTTAGTATTCTCTGCGGGATCCTTTGTTCTTTTTTAAAGCTCTAAATTGTGGCCGCTATATTGGATCTCCTAGGGATTATAACAAAAAACTGACACCGGCAATAGTAAGGGCATCCTCGAAAAACCCCTGAAATAATATTTTGAAGAAAAAATATCGTACCGTCAGCAATAGAGAATGCGTTGTATAAGTCTGAACACCTTAGCGCTAATGGGTTAAAAGGCTAAAATAAAAAATTTCAAATTATAATCCAAGTAGGTTTGAAAGGGGGAGATTAGTACTTTCAAATCCCATATTAGCTTTTGTGGTAGACATTTTTCTCGTTCCGTTACATAACCTCAAAAACAGCTAACAACGCGTTTTTTGCTCTTTTAGGTTAGGATATCTTAAAAACCTGACGTACAAAAGCAATTTTGAGTTCGGATTCGGATTTAGCGCATCAAAATCCTTCGGAAATGTTTGGTCTGCTTTCTGGCTTCTGACTTTTGTCAAATTTTGTCGGCCTGTGATAGAAACAAATTTTTAGTTAAAAAAATAAATCTTCAAACAAAAAATTTAATTGTTGACGAAGTCAAAAATGACTAGTTTCACGATTTATTTAATCCTGCCCTTAGCTCTTCAAACACGTGGGCATTTTATGAAAAACACTCCCAGTGATGATTATTAACTGTTATTTAGAATCATCGTTGATAAATCGATTTCCATCTGTATTGAAATTTTCGTAACTATAATATCAACAAGACAAAAAGCGTTTTAAACAGAACTCAAAGTGATTTTTTCCCCATATTATAAAAAGATATCAAAGCCGCCGCCGCTGCTGTTTCAGGAATTGAAGAAGTTGTTCGGAGAGATTTTTCGACTTTCCTTCAAAATTGGTTCAATATGGTAGACCTATTTCAAAAAACTATCTGAAAATTATAAACATTAAAATGTAATCAATTTCGCTCGAACTTTTAGATTGTGTTTGAAGAATATTTGACTTAGATATGAAATCCTAAATTAACTTAATTATTTCTTTCTTTGCTGCTACTTGATGCTGGAATAAAATTTTCTACTTAAATAAAAGTAATAGATGACTGAAAGCTGATTAAAGTTAAAATTTCATGAAAGCCAATGTAACTTGTATTTTAATATTTATTTTATATAGTGATCATAAATTGCATTTATTCTTACTTTAAAATCAATTACTTATTTGAATTTGAAGATTAGGCGATCAAAATCAAAAACATGGAATAAGCTTGCCTAGCGCACTATTTTTGCTAGTTGTATAATTATAATTCCAGATGATTGTAACATTCTGCTCCTACTATGATCACAAACAATATCACATAATACTTTCACATTTTTTCAAGCGTTGAAATTATGCTGTGAATGAGAGATGTTCAGATTTATTATTTTAAAATTTTTTGAAATTGGGCGTTTCCTGCCTAAGGGAGTCTCCGCGATTTCTTCTGGGGTCATATATTCGATCTTGCCGCTGTCCATGTTTATTTTTACACGTGTTTCAGTATTGAATCCCATTATATGATATCTTTGTGAATATATTCCACGAAGCGTAGTATGGTTTCTTGAAAATATTGCAAAGACGTCTCCTTCGGACGTTGACAATACAGTTTGTTCTTCGGTTGGCACGGGGAAATGAGTCTGACGGTCTCCTTTCAATAGGATTGGCGCATCGCTAGGAAAGGTGTATTTACGAACTTCAAAACACTGGTTCGAATTCGCCTTCGGGATTAGCCGAATGAATTTAAGTTCTTCAAGTTCAAATCCAAGTATGTATGAAAAAGAGCGAATAGCAGGTGGAGACCTCGACCTGGCATGAAGAGAAGATTCGGAATGAGGAGAAGACCTGACCATAGAACCCTGAGAATTAGGTCTGGCAGCAGAAAGAGACCTTTCAGGAGAATAAGAGCTTTGGCAAGAAGGAACACCAGGAATAGGGTAGGCATTCGGTATATACTCGAAGCTTGAACTCAAATCTGCAACAAAAAAAAAAGAGGATTAATTATTATCTTGAAATTAAAAATTATCAACCAAAACGTTAATTTGTTATTTAAATGTATAATTCAATTCAATAGATTCGAATTTGTAACTCAAAAAGACGGAATTTTAAGAAAACTGTTAAACTTTCAATCAAGAAAGTTGGTTTCCTAACAAAATTGTAAAATTAGTAACAAAAGAATTAAATTTATTACCAAATAATAAAAATTTTGACCAAAAAAGATTAATTTCCAACAAAATCGTTGGATTATTAACCAAAAAATATTTTGTAGTCGATGGAGAAAATGTTAAAGGTTGAGAAAGTTCAAGGTGAAAAGAGGTTCAAGATCAAAAAAAAAAATTTCTCAAATTTTTTTTCGAAAATCGACAGAGTCATATTTCACATAAAACCAATGCCTTTTCATTGGGATGAGAAAGTAAAAAAGAAATAACCGAGAAAATAAATTCTGTTAATATTTTGAATCTATTTTTTGAAAACAAACTAACTCAAAAGATCATCAAAATGGGGGACGAAAGAATGATTTCCAAACGAAAATAAAAAGGGGTATTGTAAAAATAAAATTTTTTCAATCCATGTTAGATGCAAAGAATGAAGAGCGAGTTTTGGATGAATTATCGGATGTTTGTGACACAGAATCAGAACGTAAAAATGATAATCTCGGGGTAAATGAAACATGTGATCAGATAAATTCTGCGCCTAAAAATGCCGAGACTTAAGAAAATCAATTGCGGAATATTTTCGTAGGTAAAATAATTTTACTGGGCAAAGTGATTCAGATCTTTAATAATATAACTCTAATAATGAGCAGATAGGTAAGTTAATTTCCACTGATGAAAAATTACAAAAAGTTATGACAAAAACAGTAATATCACCAAATCCGTTATAAGGAATGGCAAAAAGGGAACAATTCAAACGTCCTGAATTTGAGGCAGATACGGAAAAAAAATTCGGATCTTTTGCAACCTCGCTAGTAATAAGAATTGATGATCGAATAGAAGTGCAAAAATAAAATGCTGATCAGCAAGATAGGATTTTAAATAAACACATAGTCAATATCGAGTCAAATGTCTGTTCACTTAAAAAATGGCTTAAGAAGTTCATACCGAACAGGCAGGACTGTTTGTTACTAATATCAATAAGATTAAGATTTACTAGCAAGGAAAATCTTACTGAAAAATCTGGAAATCTTAAAATGATGACTGCGACAGTCCTAATCAAATTCGTACAGAGAGTTCCAGGATTTCTTTGAGATTGACGGGAGATTGGTAAATGAAAGGTTTTGGATATTCTAGTTTCGAATTAAATAAGCCACCTAGATATCGAAATAAATATCCATACATGAGACAGGATAATAATCGATTTGGAAATTATTATTATTCAGGACCAAAATATAATAATTATCCACGTCGAAAATATCAATCTCAAGGTTATTGTAATGCAAACAACAGCACTTATCAGAAAAATTTTTTGCTTCAGAAACAAAATGGATTAAAATTTGATTCTGAATATTCAAAAACTCGCGTTTCATATCCAGACTATATCGAAATAAATAGGGCACTGTACAATTATTAATCTCAAGGGCATTATCAATAGCCAAATGGTTTTGAAAATAATTACAACTTCCACGGATCAAATAATATAAGTACATATCCGCAAAATTATGTACATAAATGGACGTGTAGAGGATGATGTCAAAAGCAAAATCCAAATTGAGCAAATAAAGTAAACTCGCCTAGCTATACGAATGAGCAACTGCAAATTTAAAAAGTGCGTTCAAGTAATCAGTAAGAAAGTAATACAATGGAAGCAGATCCAGAGCAAAAATATTTCAAACAGTCTCTATCTTCAGATGTGAGAATTTAACTTCAAAAACACGATGATAATAACGTAGACAAGAAATTAGATAAGTGTCTGATGATGATTTTAAATCTCAAAGACATAGAAGGAAAATAAGTAATCAGTACAGATAGCAAAGTAACTTGTATTTCTAATACTTTTAGTGAAAAAAATTTACAAATTTTAAAAAATTGCAAACTTTTACCATTTGTAGGAACACCAAATGTTAGAGCAACCGGTATTGAAACAACAGTTTTATGCCGAGTACCTGGAGGGGCGGGGACAGTGAATACTGCTCAATGCACGGTCCGACTCACTTCTTGCGTACAAACGTAATCTGTCCTTAACATTTACTTCATTCGATGAGAAATGTAGCATTATTTTCCACTCTTCCCGCCTCACTTCACCATCGAATTATTTGTTTTAGTTTGAATCTCAAAAATGGGTGTCTGAAAAGGTTCTTACTTTTTTAGGATTGTTTCTAGAATGAATGCACCATAAAATGTAATGTTATGAAGAAAATGTGTACAATTGCAGGGAATTTTAATACCCGGAATAAATATAATTAAACTAGTAAACAAATATCAGAAAATGTGGCACAGTGTAGTTTATTGAACACATTAGAAACGGAACATTTTTACAAACTTATGTCTCGGTATGGGAACATATTTTCTAGAAAAGCGATGAGGATACTAATAAGATGCAAGCGTAGATTTGAGGCTATGCAAAGGCTTGAAAATAAAAAATAAATAAGAAACAAATTCAAAGAATAAATTTTTAGAAATAATTACTACGACGTATCTATAAATATAATAAGTTAGTAGTTAGTTTAAAAGTTAATAAATTTAATTTCATTCAATGCATTCGTTTAGGGAGGAGTCAGTTATTAATTAGTAATTAGTTATCAATTAATAATTTCTCAAACTACAGAAATGAAATTTGTTTTATTTTCAAGAAGGTTCTTCCAGTTGAAGGGGCATCAATCGATATATGTGTATTGTGACGGGGTAATTTGTACCCCACACAAATACATCTAAAAACTAAAAAATTCAGCTTCAAAATCATTTTACTGGGGATATGAGTTTGGAATCATGGATCAAATCCACGGGCTGTCTGCGAACAATACCTTACTAGCCGAGAATATAAGAGTTCTACGGCTAGTATTTGAAAGAATGCTAGTCTTTGTAACTTCGTTTATTATATTTAATTTTAGAATATTGGTTACGTCAATAACAACTTAAACTCTAGATGAGATATTAGCCTAGAATATGAGGGTTTGACGATATTATCACATCACAACGTCATGAGTAATTTTCTATTATAATTAGTAACTTTCCAAATTTTACCTGGACTTTTACGTCCAGTTAAACCAGGTTAAAATAGGAAGAATTCAGCATCTGTCAAAAGCTAGGGAGGTTAAGTCATCCTGTCGTAACCACAAATTGTCAGACCACGGGGTTCGAAGTATATGATTCTCCGTAGTGACACTAATTTGTTTTGTATTTCTTTCGTTATTGCATACTTAACTCGGGTGGAAAGATAGATTAACCCCCCCCCACCCTCACCCACACACACACAACAATAACAACAACTGTAAGATTCTACGAGGTTGACTGCATTGGATATCAGCTGTCGCCAGGGACTACGAACAGGAGATTTTCCTGGCGCATGCGTAGTGTATGGGATTGCCACACGTTCAAGAGCGCTCAGAAAAACAGGAGCAAGCGGCCATGGATAATCTGCGTGCTGGCCCAAGTCAGCCCCACCCCTGGACCATCGAGTAGCGGCAGGCGACGGAGGCTTGCATGGCAGATAGCGCATGCTGACTGTGCGCCACCACGCTGCGGGAATCCAAACTTGGCAGTTGTCCTTCTCTTTCGGCTGTCCTCTCACTCAGCAGTTCTACACTCTAGACGCGAGTGGCGCTCCGACTCTTATGAGAGGGAGAAAGGAGACGCCA
>JAABKJ010000969.1:0-32050 GCA_011634705.1 Andricus grossulariae
ATATATATATATATATATATATATATATTGTTAGAGGAAGGACAGCAGATACTAACTTTGACCCTTTGGTATGATTAAGTTATCCGAGATAATAAAGCTAACAGTTCTGGGATAATCAGGTTTACACTCGAAGATCGTCAACTGTACACTCTGGGATTGTGAAGCTAATCGTCAAGTTTTGACACTCCACGTATGGTACGCGACACCTTCTAGGGAGCTACCCAGAGTTAAAGCTCAAATATAGTCAGCCTGAAACTCTAGAGTCTAGATGATCAGGCTGACTAGCCATTTTTCTCCGTATAGTTTGCTTGAATTTTTTTTTGAAGAGTTAAGGTAAATGTTTTAGTCATCGTGACTTTGGTTCCAATTATCGCTACGCCGATTTCCCGGCTATTTATCTAATTTTAATTAACTAAAATTACATTTAATACCATAAAATGCTAAAGATAAATGTGTTTTGTGCTGAAATGTTACTTTTAATATACTTCTCTAGAATATATTAAAATTATAAGATGTGAAAAGATTTCATAAAATTTGTACCGTTTCGTTTATTTTTAATTAATTTAATAAAAAATGCACATTTTTATATACAATTTTATTCATATTTTTCTTTCTTCATACTCTAAAGAGTCATATTTGAGATAGAATTTTTAAATTAATGGTCTCTTTCATATTTTAGGAAATTATGCATTTCCTAATTTAAAAATATATATTTCCTTTTTTGCCGTAAAAATATTACTTTTTTATTGAGAAATCAAGGTTATCACTTGTTCTGGCGAGGAAAACGTTTTTAAAAATAAATGTGTTGTACAAATTATAAAACAAATTGATTTATTTCTTGAAAGCCTGATGTGGTCTATAAGAGTTCAAACAAGTCAATTTAAACAATTTTTAGTATCAAGAAAGAAACATTTAAAAAAAATTTTATCTAATCTGGTAATCTTGATGAAATCAACTTTGAAAAATTTCGTAAAAATAATTTAAGAGTATAATAATAAAATAAAAATACAACTTATTACTTAAAATGAAATAATATTAAATTAGTTCCTCTCTAGACATTATTTACACTGAGAGGAGATGGCTCGAATTTGATATACCAACACCTTTTCGATGGATTGACGGGACTCTAGAAATAGGTCATTCGAAAGGTTATTTAATAACCTTTCGGATGGTTTGATTAATTTTTTCATATCATCAATGAGTCTTTTTTCAATAAAGATTTTCCAAAAAACGAGTTTTTTGAAAATCGGTAAATGGTGGCTCTAATTTGATATACCTATAAAAACATCGAAATACATGACAAATAAGCAAGTTTCCGAAATGAAAATGAAAAATGATAATCGAATCTGGTATTTGACATTCTGAAATCTGCAAAAGAGACAAATTATTGGACAGTATGCGTTAGTATACACACTACACTCGTCATTGGTATCACATGAATCCACACTAAACAACCAGAGACATACACACACACATACGTGCATGAATGCATGAATCCATTTTTTTAACATTCAGGAAGTTGCATAATGTCCAACTGTGATTTTCTGGTCCGAATCCATGGTATATAAAATTAGAGCCACCTGGTACAAAATGTTCATGTTTAAAAAGCATAACCCCTGAATACAAGCATCTCCATATCTACAGAGCAATGCTATTCTACTAACCCTAGTTCAATACTACATACAACATTTATTGGAAAAACTACATTCCCGAAATAATGAATAGTCATTTAAGACTTCCCTGGAATGAACTCAGGATATCCGATTTTTTATTTTTCTGTCTCACACTTTTTGTGAAGCGAATGAAACAGTGAAATTGTCACTATTTTCCACTACTCTGAAGTTCCTCCAGTTCCCACTGTTACCAACCTATTACATGTTTTAGTTTTCTAGATATCCAGGTGGCTCAAATTCAAGCCCTATATCAAATTCAAGCCACCTCCTATACATTTGATTTATCAATCCATTGAATACAAGGACATAAAAAATCATTAATATTAATTAAGTAAGGAATTAATGATTATTTTTAATAAAAATTACAAGAAATTATTTAATTTGAAACCAAGGAAAATTTTCTACTTTTTAATAAATGGAAAATTTATCATTTTAACTCAGAAGTCTAAAAACACCTTTTTCTGGAATTTAATCAATTTTGCTATCTCAAATTGTAACTTGTGTCGAGAAAATTGTAAATGCCGCTAGTTTATGTTGTAATATTCACTGAATTCTACAAAAAATTCGTTCAAAATATCAAAATGATGCATGATAAATTTATCCGTTCAATTCTTTCCGTGATCGAATCGCATATTAAAAAAAAGTTTACCTTTGAAACCTTCCGAAACATATATTAAAAGATTTATTAAATATATGGCATGAGATTATTATTATTATTATTTTGTAAAAGTATATTTCATAGTTATTTTTATATTTATACTTTCGTCTAATTGCCTAAAATGAGTCAGGTTTTCCTGAGAATGGCTGACTATTCTTCCGAATACCTAAACAAATCAGGCACTTGGATGACAGGTAAAAGACTTCGTCCGAAATTCTTCTGAACGCCCGCAGTCGGCCGACTGCCTAAAACTTCTGAATGCCTACGATAAGGCGTGCTTTTTCGCACAGACAAAGTTTAGTGGTCCCGCCCAGGCCCACAATTTTCCTTTTTTAAATAAATGGACAAAACCTCCATTTATACGAATATGAGACTTGAAGGGAAATATTTTAATAAAACGAGTGCAAAATATATGCACTTCTCAAAATTACTGTACCGATTGTAAGTGTGCTCTGTTCTTTTACTCACCCCCCCCCACCCTTCCAGTATGTCCCAAAAACCACCCACTAAACGAGGATTTAGTTATTTTGCGGTATATTGGTCGTAAATATTGCTTTTATGTATATTTTTTATAGCAGATCACTTTCCATGGTCAAACTAAAAACTTTAAAGTACGTTTCATTAATTATTTATTCTTCAAACAATTTTCATTTGTTCAAATAATATTTTTTACACATTTTTCATGAAATGTGTACGGTCTATTGAATTTTTTTTAAATTGTTCCAATACTTTTTCATGTTTCAATTGTAACGTTAGACTAGAATGAGGAAAAAAAGTGCAGTTTTTTGCAAATCTTTCAACAAAATTAATAGAATTCTATTTTTTCTGGTAATTTTACCATTTGGCCTTCATTTTTCAAAAAATTTCGAGTCGAATGAAGATTTTTTTGGACAAAATATAAACGATTTAAGCCTTCTCTGAGTGACATGAACTAATTTCTTTAAATCGAAAACCAACAAGATCTATTTATTTTTATTGTTTAAATAATTTTGCGTTGTTAAAATGTAACATTAGACTGCAATAAGGCATGAGAGTGTAGTTTTTTATAAATTATTTAACAAATTTCATTAGCTTCTCCTATGAGAAAATTGTCCATTACTTATTCACAATTGCTTAGATAATTTCAATTTGTGTGAATTTTTTTATACATTTTAATGATGAAAAATTATTTAAACAATTGACAATAAAGTAAATCGATCGTATTGATCTTTAATTTGAACCAGTTAGTTCACGTGACTGAAAGAAGGTGTACAATTTTTATATGTTGTCAAAAAAAATGTTTAAACAAATTATTATTTTCTAAAAAATTAATAGTAAGTGGTCAAAATACTTGAAATACCAGAATTTCATGAAGTTTATTGAAAAATTGGCAAAAACTGCCCTTTTTTCATATTCCAGTCAAAAGATACATTTCGTCAATAAAAAATTATTTAAACAATTAAAAAGAAATTGAATCGATAGAACTGATTCTTTACATTGCCAAATCACTTTATGTCATTGTAAGGGTACCAATAATTTCCGAAAAATGTGAAAAAGGTGTTGTTTAAACAAATGAATACTGGTTAAACAATCTTCTTTCAGAAGGTGAATTTTGGTGCATAATAGAAGGGGTACAGAGGTCTGAATGAAACATATTACATTCGTAAAAATTTATTTTTTTCTTGATACATTTTTAATTGAAAAATTGAAGGGCAAGGCCGCCCCAGTAACGTTATCTGAGCGAAAAAAATACGAATTTCTTTAGTTGGCAACATCACAAAATAAGCCATTATCCCATAATAAAATTGAACTTTGGTTTTTTCTTCGACAAACTGCTTTTCAAACAAATAAGAGCATGTGCTAAATTTTTTTGCAAACATAAAATTTTCCCACTTTTGGTAATTTCCAGGACATAAGTTTGATGTCGCGTGATACAATAATTGTAGTATGATGCATCTTAGAAAACTAAAATTAATTTCTGTAAATAATGTTTGGACATACTTAATTTAAGTACTTTTGTAATTTGTTTTAAGGCTCTCATCCTAACCTAGTTTTGAGCGGAACTGGTCCTCTTTAGAGTACAGTTTATACATAAGCCTATTTTAAAGTCGATTTTGTTTTAGGAGGTATAAGTGTTTTTATGAGGTTGGGCAAAAATTGCCATTTTGATTTTTCATGCGGGGGTTATATTTTGACCTTTGCTTCATCTTCCAGTTCCATTTTTGTGTTCAGGAACGAACTGGAAATTTAAATGAGTTTTTCTCAAGAAGCGGGTTTTCAGAATGTCAGCTTATTCAAAAGTACCCCGGTGCCTCACTTTTCAACCTAGAGGATTTTTTCTGGGCCTAAAATGTCGGAAATTTATCTGATTATATGTTCCATCTGGCCGGTTCTAATTTAACAAATATTCGTTCTTATCTAAGTCTGTGTCAAAATTATTATTCCTGGGTTTGAGTGGGAGATGATACTAGGGCCTATAGTAAATCTAGTGACACTATACTAATGTCCCGAAAGCAGCCAGAATTGGGTTTATTTTATGATCGATGAAAAATTAACACGTGTGGTTATAGCACTCGACAACTTCAAACGCGTTTTTCTCGAAAAACGGGTTTTCGAAGCTCCAGATTTAGAAATGACCCGATGACTCGTGTCTCAACTTAAAAGGTTAGTCCTCGGCTCAAAATGCCGCGGATTTATCCGACTATATTGCACTATAAGTAACTCCATACCAACCATAAGGGAATTTTTCATCTTTATCGTATGAAGATGGTGCTATTACAGTTTAAAAGTCAGAAGGTAACCGATTTTCCAATACGTTTGGTAGAGCTCGAAGTTATTCTATGCATAACATCAAATTCAATTAGCTGAACCAATTTGAAATTCCTTTCGAATGCCTTCTATTGGCATGTTGGGGTATTTCGAATACCTGATACGCATCGAATAATATATATGTAACAGAGTCGACGGTAATTTACATTCCAGAACATTTTTCTTCAATTAAGTACTTTTTGGATCAATATATTGACTGAAAACATCTGTAAATAATTTAAGAAATGTCTTTTTTAATTAAAAGTGTTTACCAAAATTTAGAATTAAAATAGGTAATTAAAAAAAGTTATTTGATGACGAAATAATCAGAATTGTTCATATTACACACTGTGACATTGAATAAAAGTCAATTTAGTTTTCAAGTACTTAAGAAAAAGCTTTAGCCTCTAGTTTCCACATTTTGCCTGTTTAATCAAGTTATTTGCACAAGACTAGTAAATCAACAACAACCCCGACAGTTAAGTTACTATACTAATAAAGCGGATAATGAATTCGAGCTTCGACGTAAAATGTAAAATTAAGTCCTGTAGGAATGCTTTAACGTTTCTAAATATATGATCTGCATGCTTATTAGTTTCCGCGTAGTTTTGCAAGTTATTCCAGTAAATCGCCTCATTTAATTGAGTTTGAAACAGCGTCATTCAATATCATTTAGTACCGTTTAATAGAAAATTTTATTCTAAAAGACGGTTATTATCTCTTCTGATATACTACTCGGTACACAGTCATTGATAATTTAAATTGTTGCAAGGATTGAAAGTGATCGAAAATGTTCTGAATATGAGACCTAGACAAAAGAATTGTGGATAGTTTGTGAAGACATTAAAAAAATAGTTTCAATTCTTATATTTTCTTAAGTCATGAATAACATCTGAATTGAAAGCGAATTCTTTCTGGGCTTATGACGAGAATATCTTGGTTTTTCTCATGGGTTCTGATATGTTGACAATTTTTTTAAGTCTCTAATTTATATTGCTTTATTGCTTTGAAAAAGGTGTTAAAATGAAAGTCGATAGGTTAAGTGCATTTTTGTGAATATTTTTAATTTCACAATTATAAAAAGACATAAATAAATCAAGATAAGAGAAAAACAAGGAAGGAGATTTAAAGTTCACCTTTTTTCTCTCTCCTCTTTTTCATTCATTACATTCTCATCACGATCAGGAGGCATTAGTTTTATATGCAGTACATGACTGTTGGGGATTTTAACAACTCTCGACGTTTTTAGACTCACTGTTTGAGAAAAAATAGATTTTACTTCGGTGTCTGACTGACGTCTTCGTTGTCGTATGTGAACACAATAACTTCCGAAGAAATTATCCGACAAAGTTGCCCTCTGACACACTGTTTTAAGGCCTAGAAAAAGGACAAGTTCATTAACCAGCTGGTTTTAACCAGCGGTTCTGGTTTGTCTATCAAAAATCCTTTTCGTAAAATAAAAAATGTTATTGTCCAGCCAAAATATACGAGATACGAAAAAAATTATGAGAGGAAAAATTATAAAAAGCTTCAGACTATTTTTTGGATAAGATTTATAGTTTTTAATTTAACGTGAAAGTTATTCAAATGTTATGCAAAATAAAAAATTCCATTTTTTAAAGAAACTATGCACGATATAAAGAAATTTTAAGGAGTAAAATTGTTCTTCTGGTATAAGTCCACAAATTTAATTGATACATATTATGATAAGATGCATAGTTCTTGTTTTAATAGTGAAGCATGCGACCAAAAATAAAAAATTTAATTTTGCGGTGAAACTGCAAGACACTAAAAAATATCATGACCGAAAATTATTTAGCTCAAGAAGATCTACAAATTTAGTGAATACTTTTTTTCACAAAATGCTTATTTTATGTTTTAATTGTGAAAAGTGACATTAAAAGTAAAAAAGCCTAATTTTTGAAAAAATTGATCAAAAATAATATGGAATAGTGTTTCAGAAAAAATAATCGTTGATCAAGTTAAAATTTGTTCAAATACCAACACAAGCTACGTTTTTTTGTATTCAGTTAATGAGATACCTATGTATTTACAATTTTTCCCATGTATTTTTCATGAAATTAGTTTCGCTCGAACGGAATAAACTGACCACTATTTTTTGAAACGTTACAAAATTATTCAACTTTGCTCCTAAACCACTTAAAAATAGTACATATAGCAAAATTCGCCTTATTAAAAGTGGTCAAGTTTCTTCAAACGACACGAGAAAAGTTATGTTTAATAAATTCTGATTTCATATTATTAATTCTTATGAAAACTCTAGACACGAGAAATTGGCAATAATTTTTCACACATACGCAACGTATTTATCGTGAAAATATCAGATTACTGAAAGTTGTGTGACAGTAAGGGAAGGTGGCCATTGTCTATTGTGACGGTAGCCTTGCAAGAAGGGAGGAAGGGCAAAACATCTTCAAAAAAAGTGTTATGTAACATACGCACGAACAAAAAGGACAGCAGATATGTATGGCGAAATGTTCAATAAGAAAATTAATCGTAATAAAATAGATCTTCAAAGTTGCTTCAAACTATTTTTTGATAAGACACGTCGTAAAAGTTTAAATCACGAAAAATTACAATAAATGTAACAGATTCAAATATATGGAAAAACTACACAAAGTACAATACGGTGTTTAATGGCAAAAAATTTCACTGAAATCAGAAGTCCCGGACCAAAGTACAGAAATTAATAAAACATACATTCATCACAATAGATTTCAACTTAATATTGAATTTTTTGCATTTTGGTCTCACGTTCATGGAGGGCGAAGCGCGAGACACATGATAAGAATGTATTCTTTGAAGCCGAAAAATCTTCAAGTGAAATTATAATGATATATAAAAGACATTTAGGACCTAAAGAATTTTCGAAAAATTTGTAAATTGTGGAAGTTACACATAAATTTTACTGCGGGGACATTTTTGGCCACCAAAATACAGCAAAACCAGCAAAAAATGTAGTCCTATATTGATGCGCGCACTGCGATATTGACTTTATTCACGGTAAACTTCTTCGGCCCAACATAATGTTTAATTTCCGTGAGCATAAAAAAACTGTGCTTCAAGTATTCTGGGAGCAAAGTACGATTATGAAGGGGACATTTTTTCGACAAATTCAACATTTTCGATGTTTGAATGTGTGATCCTTCGATAGTTTCAGAAGCACATCTTTTCCCTTCGTATGGTATCTGCTGGCCACAAAAATCTAATAAAAAATTGAAAGATTTTTGACCTGGATAGATGTGCTCACTTTCCACACATACACACGTTGGAGTGGACACTTGAAATGTAAGATCCGTGACACGACTTTGAGATTTTCTTGCTGAGTTGGAAATCAAAGCATAATGTCAAATCAATGAAATTTCAGTAGCCTATGCTCCACTGAACAATCATGATGTAAATTTGCTTATAATAAGACTGCAAAATAAAAATGTCACCCCGGGAGAAACTTCCACCCATGAAAATGATACTGGCTTCCAGTGCAACCACGTTAAATCGCACCTACTGCCTCGTCTCACCATCGTGAGATGGGTAGCCACAGGGTATGGCAAAATCACAACTGCAGGCCTGCGTAACCCGCGTGTGTCTTGAGCACACGAAGCGAACAAAGAATGATAGCTTTCTGCACCCGACTCGCAGATGCCTTGGCATGTTTTTAGCACGCGGGTATGACTTTGAGTTTACGAACCAGTGATAGTTTTGCACCTCCGAGAGCACCGATTCACATGACAATTATTTTATCTGAATATTTTGGGTACAGTTGCTGCAGCTCCCTTTTAAGGTCTTGATATCTTTCTTTCTTCTTCTTCTCCTTGGCAGTGATATTGTAGTCGGCCGGAGCCGAAAATACGATCACGAATATAGTTCGTTCCTGGAAGTCCTGCAGAACGATGCCAGGCATCCAGTGTGCACCGTAAGAGCGACAAAGTTGGTAATAAAGCACTCTCAGGGACACATTATATCTGTAGAGGTACGTCGTTCCCGCGTTAGTGGGAAACCCAGATATTATGTGTTCTAGATACTCAGTGTGTGCATGGCACGCTCTGCAACTATCGCTGGGAACTTCTTGAAATAAAATGCGGTTACGGTATACTAAGGTGTAAATGACACCGTCCTGGCATGTGAAAATAAAACCCTCTGTACCTGAATTACGTACAGATGATCTGAGGAAAGCAAACGTTAGCTCGTTTGACAAGGAAAGATCATCTACATTACTGTACAAGTTTTCGTGCTTTTTCTTGTTGAGGAGCTGTTCGAGGACGTTTCTGACCTTTGATCTCTTCACTTGGGCTTTCAGAAGCAAGATCGAGGCAGGGCGAGGGGGGATAATCAGGGTTCGATCCTCGCCCCCGAAAATCTTTGAAGATGTATATAATATACATATACTTTTATGTATGCCGCTGCAAATCCTACACGAAATTTTTTCTTGTTGCATATCCCCCTCCCAAAATTTTGTTCTGCCCACGGCCTTGTTTCCCCAGGCCAAGATTCGCGGCCATCTGCTTTTCGGCTTTGAAAAGGAACGCTCCTTTGCCAATCAAAACGAACGGACGTGCCGAGAGGCTAGTCCTGTTTCGATGACCTTTTTTTTTAGAAGCCACACACAAAGTACACTTATTGAGCTGGCATTCATCGTAATTCTCAACCCCCAAAACTTAAGACGCACGCCATGCCCCTGGAATTGTCACCCCTTGGTGCTCGGCACCAGGGGCGGGCTGCTGCCACCGCCCCCCTTTGCCGCTACCATGGAACCATCCCAAACGAGTGAAGAAGAATCGGGACGACAAGCATATTCTAAGTGCTGCTCTCAGGTACGTCTAGATAAAGGTAGGTCTCTCCATCGCCCAGGTATCGAATAGCACACATATCCACGAGCGCGGGTCCTCCGGAACGCCAGTTCCTCGCTTCAGATAAAGTTTGGCCGACCATCTCGGACTTGATGGGACTTTTGACAGAAAGAGGGATATAGCTGAAGAGGCGCGATGGGTCAGCGAGAAATTGTTGATTCTCCTTGATCAACCGCTCCCTCTTCCGTATTCTCCTCCTTGCATTCTGTCTTGCCCATCCAATCATATTGTTCAGTTGATACAAGCGTCCTTTGGTCTTTTGATCCATCGTCGGTTTCAGCCTTTCACTTGAATCAGCAAAGCTTTTGCCGAACCATAAACTGAACAACTGATGGTCTAGGAGTCGGTCCCCTCCGAGAGATACTCACGAAGGGTGGCATTCATCTCAGCCACATCTGGGCGTTTAGGAGGAACCTCGATGTTAATGTTTCTGCTGGTCCTGAAATCACTATCATCTCTCAGGTGGTGCCAGCTTTCCGCGATTGATCTTCATGGCACTTCCTCTTCTTCTTCTGCGGCTTGCTCTTGCAGTCTTTGGGGAAGCGCTCCACGTACATATCCTGTTTGCGAGAGGTACTCAGCGCGATTTCGCAACGACCGGTGCAAAACCATTCTGGTGCCAACGAGTGTGCATGCGCGCCATGAAACCTATGCGAACAGGAATTGATTGGACGATTGGCACTGCTCGTTGACCCATTGTCGGGTCTGTGCCCATTCGATCGTTTTAAAACACATTTACAACTGGGTTTGGTGATATCATCGTTGCTCCTGCGAGCAGCTAGAAAAAGTATTCATCCATCCTTGCAGAGGCCTACATGCAAGGATATGGCTGCATACTCTAGAAGGTCACACAGTATGCCATAGTCACCGTTATAAGGTTTTTGATTCAAAATCATCCCTGGACAATTTACCGCGACTACTTATTAGGTATAGTAACCGTATTCAGCAGAGACCCTTGGTACAGGGTTCCGTGGCCAAAAGTAGGAAAACACATTAAAATTCACAACAATGAAATATAAGGACACCGATATATAGTTTTCGAGGATGTTCATTCCAAATCTGATGACAGAATGTCAAAAAACAACATGGCGGAAGAGTATTTAAAAAAATTATTGGATCTACTTGAAATGTGATATCTACGGGTTTTTCAGGGCGCTGATTCCAGATCTGAAGTCATCAATTCAAAAAACAAAATCGCGGATCCAATATGCCGGACGAGTATTTAAAAAATTTATTGGATCTGCTAGAAACGTGGTATCTAGGGTCCGATTATATAAATAATCGATGGCGATTAAATGTATTGAATTTTAGTTAAGCAAATTTTTATATGTGTAGTTCTATTGGAATTGTATGAAGCAGCCTCTTCCGAAGAGATCACTGGTAGTACCTCTACTTTACCTGCCTATGATTCCACAGTTTTATAGCTTTAGAAGGATCTCACGTCCTCCCCTCTCTATACGGTCTCATTATGCGCATGCCAAACTACCTCTTATTACTTTAAAGTATTGATGTAACTTAAAGGGGATCTAGAAATTTATAATTTAGGGCTGGGTGGGACTGATCCCTTCGAAAGAGGCTACTACATACAATTCCGATAGAACTTCACTCACAAGTGAGTTCGTTTAATCGTCAAATTGTATTTCGTGCCTTTTTCTCAAGAGCACTGGTAGATGTTTGGTGAAATAGTTACGGCAGTAACATATTTTTTGTCTTTTTCATTCAGAACTTCTAGAACTATGTAAAGTAGAAAGTGGAAAGAAATATATAATCATTTTAATTGATTATAATTGAATATAAGATCATTCTTCCAATTGCAAAATTGAGTTACCGAATGTGGTTTGATCATCTATAACATCTAAGTTATAAAATTTCGCGACGGTTTCGAACTGCTTATTCCATCCAGCGGTCAATCTGATAGTGTAAACGCTTACCCCCATAAGTTTCGCCGCTGAAGTAGATGCGTATCTTGTGCTGTAAGCACAAAACTCCTGTGTATCCACTCCACTCTTCTGTAAGGTGGATTTGATGCATCGACTCAGCACCTTTACACCAACTGCCTAATGAAATCTTTGAAATTATATAAATAAGTTTTGCGTCCCTCCTCGAAGATCTTCTGTTCTCAGGACATAAGTCACCAAAGCTGATGCAGGACGTATGTTTTCGTCACTGTATAAGGGTATCAGAAGTACCGGCTGTTTTCTATTATATCCTGATGCACATCTCTTAAATCGATCAGGGATAATGTTTGCATCCATTGACCTGTCACCAAAGCCAGTAAAACAAGCAATTTTGGCGATATCTTTTCAAAAGAAATTTGGTAATTGGGAACTCATTTCCTTAAAAAATCTAATACAATTTTTCATTCCCAACCTTTCAACCCTTGAATCTTGTCCAATTTCAGGACCTAGAATGAGGGCTATAGATGACCTTGTGGTGTTTATTGAAATATATGATGCTCCTTTATCAAATTCTGCCAAAAACTGAAGGACATCCGAAACTGATGCCCCGAAAACGTTAATATTCTGATTTTTACAGAATTGCCACCATCTCATGATTGGTGCCTCGTATTGTCGCAGTGATGTTCTACTGATCGATGAAATTGTAATATTGATCGTCTCTGCAGGCATACTTCTTGAAGTTAAGGCATCCCTGAAAAATTCGCTTTCAAACACTGATATGCATAGTTGCCTTCCTTCCTAAAGAGAAGGAAGGAAACGCATAAAAGAAATACGGTGACCAATCTACTGTGAAAGTATCCATTGCAGAGAAATAATCTGACCCTAAGAGTGGTTTATTACCGTCTTTGCCGCTCTTGCGGTATTGACCGCAACCCTGCCCTGCTGAACGTTTCGAGGGAGATAGATTCAATTGTCCAAAACGAGAAGTGCCAAATTTTCTGAAACTGCGATTTTCGGATAGCAGTCTCCGTTGCACACTCGAGGCCTGACATCGTTCTCCAGACTTCGAGAAACTTACTATATTCGTGATCGAATTCTCGGCTCCGGCCAACCACAAAATCACTGCCAAGGAGAAGGAAAAGTAGGAGATGTATCGAGACCTTAGAAGGGAACTACAGCGTGTGTACATAGAATTTTCGGTTAAAATAATTTCCCTTATGATCAGTGCTCTCGGAGGTGCGAAATTATCACTGGTTCATAACCTCCAAGCCATATTCGCGAGCCAAAAATATGCCGAGGCACTCGCAAGATTTTTGCAGATAGCTGTCATCCTTGGGTCGCTTCGTGTCCTCAAGTCACAGGAGGGTTTCGCCAGCCTGTCTTTGTGATTTCATCGTGCCCCGTGATCACCCATCTTACGGTCGTGAGACGTGGCCATAGGTGTGATTTACAGCGGTTCTACTGGGAGCCGGTGTCATTTTTAGATGGCAGTTGCCCCCAGTGGGACCCTGCGGTGGTGTACATATAATATAATATAAGGTAAGTCATTACAGCGGTGAATAAGGAAAGACGGGATAATGATCACTTTTGTGAGATATGTTTGAATTCGAGGCTGTTCTAGAGAGTGAGCACATTCAGGTACTTCCTTTTATCCCTTGAAGAAGGAAATAGTTTTCACGTTTGAAAAATGAAAGTCAATTTAATCGAGTCTTATTATTCGACCTTTGTCAAGACTCATGGTTTTTGATGGAAACAAAGAAATAGCAGTTTCATAACGTGTATCAGGTTTTGAAATATATATTTTATCCGATTTTTTTCTCTCTTTTATTTGTTATCGAGAGTTTTAGAATTTGATTGAGCTTATGTTAATCGACCAAATATTTTCATCTTGCAGGCCAGACTGTTGTTTTTGCAGTATCCTCTTTGAAATTTGTACGTGGTTTACAATTCAATTTGTATTAAAGCTATGAAATAATAATTATGAAAGCAAAGAAAAGTGTTTGTAATACCGAATTTGATCGATAATTCGATACTGACATTAGTATGAGTCTTATGTAAAATATAGGAAAAATGATAATCTGTAGATGAATATTTCAGTTTTTGTTGAACCTGAGGAATTATTTTGTTTGCTGAACTTGATATTGATGTTGAGAAGAAATGTTGAAATAAAATGTAGTATGTTTCATCTAAATCTTCTTGAATTACAAATTTATCATTGTTGTATTTTAATACAAACTTTGACTGACCTGAAAATGTTGACTTCCAAACTTATTTAGTATAATTTTTACTTGAATAAACCTATGGTGTTGAGTGGATTCATTCCGAATACAAGTAGCCTTGCTACACTATAGTAGTATGTAAATTTGACGTGAATTGAACACGTTGGTGTATGTAGTTCAAACATACTGACAGCTTTGTGCAGTGGATTAGCGCAGGTGAGCCTAATTGTTCCACATCACAGCCTTCTAGAGCACGACAGTAAATTTAGAAACTACGTACAGTCTCATCAACTGATTAAATCTTCAATATAATGTAAAACTTTAAACAAAAACAAAAGTGATACAGATTATCAAGATTATGAGGAAATAAAATGTGTTCTGTCGGTAAATAATATTTTTAAATAGAGGACCAATCATGCACAAAGCAATGAAAAAAATTTTTGTTTGATTAAAGAATTTCTACAGTACATATCTTATCCAATTTCAAAGTTTCTTTTTAAATATGATTGAAGTCTCAATCCAAGGTATGATTTGGCATACAATTCAGTTCCAAAATTTTGGGACCGAAAAGGGCCGAAAAAATGCCTGATTCTTTGGTCGTCCTTTATACTAAAGAGAATTAGGTAAAATATTGAAGTTTTCATGGATTATTGATTACCACGACTATACCAACAAGAAGCAAATTGATGTACTTAAGGCGAGTGTAATTTGCCCAGAGAGGTTAACGAACACAGGTAATTCCATTTCTTCCTGATATTTGATATTTCAGAGTCTATCCTGCTTTTATTATTTGAAAATAATCAATTTAAGAACAACAAACAAATGTTCTCCCTATTGTTAAAGAGATTATGTTCGAATGGTGGTTGTGCATTTTACTGTAGGCCCCCATGAATAAACTTGATTATACTGTTGAGGTTTAGAAGTATGTAAATTTGCTAGACCAGTACCTGTAGGTTAACTGTACCAGATATTTCTTAAAAACTTCTTACGCAATAGGGATATGTTTTGTTTCAAACAATAGGTCATATGTACCAAATACTGTGGCGCTGTCAACATACAAATCTAACCTAAAACAAACGCTCGAACATTTTATATAAAATTGTGAATTTCGCTTCAATCTATTGTTTAGGCTACTTGAATCCTCGCAATAGCGAAAAAAGAATTAAAAAGAAGGTACTAAAGGGGAAGTTGAAAAGCGAACGTAAAGGTAAAAGATGTTCTTATGGAAAAGAAAATTTTCTACTGAAAAGATTAGAGACAAATTAGGTATTAACTTTTTTTATAACAATAATATATTCTAATTTATTTGTAGAAGAAAAACTTTTTGTCATCAGTTATTGCTTTAGTGAATTTCTCAAAAAGAAACTGATATGCTTTTAGAGTAAAAAAAGTTCGTAATTGTGACATGTGGTCTTTAAATATGAATATTTTTCTACATACCGCACCTTCTGTTGCAATTTTTTTAATAAGGGAAAATATTTTATGTATCGCAATCATTATTGATAGAAATATTTCATGGAACTGCTAATTTATTATTCAAGTACTCGTAAATATATTGAATTTAAATCCGCAGTAATAGTTCGCAGTGATACGTTCACGGTTGTTTTTGACCGCAGTAATATGTACAATATGTTGTTTGCCTAATTTTTCAAGTTTTTAATTTTTTATTACGTCACGTTAGGTTTTTGCACTTTCGAATTTTGTTATATGCATGAAAAACTTTATTTTTTAGAATGAAACGAAAAAATCTTTTTATTTCATTATAAAACAAGAGAAAAATTGTATTAAGGTGAGGTCAAAGCATGATACCGCAGAAATTGGGACAGTTATTCCAGGTACCACCTGTTGCGAAAAGAGAACTCCTCAACTCCATAATGGAACTCCACCGATCCACTCGAAGGTTACGTGATATTTAGGAAATTGAATCTTGTCCAATCAAATCAGTCTGATATCAACATTTCAAGCATTTCAGGCAGAGGCAAGAGCATTAAAAGTTGCCTCAACTTTCTAGACAGCAGTTTGATCTTATAGCAGTTGTTTCTTCTTACAAAAGGATACGTAAAGTCGATAGATCTAAATGCATTGATCTGACGCAATTCCAAAATTCAAAATCCTCAACTCGAACATGAAAATTCTTGAATGGAGTTTTCATACCAGATAATCAGTTGATGTTTCTTTCTCTATACATTGATATAATGTATTATGAAAAATCAATTTCAGTTCCTAGTTTTTAAATATCGTTACAGAAGTGTAATTACAAAGACTGACCTCAGGTGGCGTGAATAATAATTGTACAATATGTAGGGTTTCGTAGACTAGGCTGGAAACCGTCATTAGGTTCTAACGATCTAACCCGTCTAACCCATCTAACCTATCTAACCTATCTAACCTATGTAACGGTCTCATGTCCACCCGTCTGTCCGTCCGTTACCGCTACTGTCTCCTATAAAATATTTGTGATATAGGATTGATTTGGCATGCATATTTACCAGGCCTATATGAAAAATATAAAAATTTTACTTTCAACCCATCGAAGCTATAGCCATAGCTATTTTTCCGCATAGGTACGTTCTTGTCAGTTTTTCTGAATAATTACCTTCTTCCTTATTTTTCTGAATAGGTACAATATTGTGCTTACCCGAAAAAATATTCTCAATGTGTATATTTGTATAACTATTAGTTTCTCTTAACATATTAAACAATGTTTTAAGTCATGGGATTCATTTTAGAATGAGAAGTCCATAATTATCTAAAACAGAATATTAAAAATATAAACAGCCTGTTGTTATTATAAAATAAAATGAAGTTTCGCTTACCATTGGAAAAAAATTATTTACCAGTTGTTGCCGAGGAATCTTTAAAATCTTGTTATATTTTAAAATATGAAATAAAATCCACATAAAAAATAAATTCATCCCCATCCGAGTATAACTGAACTAGGCACTATTAAACTTCAGAGTAGCCACATGTTATTTGATCAATTTTGACGTTGATTTTTAATTAATTCCATGCCTAGTAGTTACTTTGTTTGTAATGTGTGTGGGGGAGCCGGTGAGGTTCCCCCTGGCGCTTAAGCTATAACGCCTATTGTGCCACACCCGTATTTATTCTCAAGGCAGTACACTGAATCTGGCCACCTTCACCGTGTTTTTCGATATTGGTGCATTTCGTTGTTTGCAGCATTCTGGAAATATACAATGTTACAAATTTCTGTTCGACACTTCCAATAAATGTATTGGAAGTTTATTTCCGAAACGTAAGGTAACGCTACAATACATAGTGTTGTAGTTTCTGAATGCTGGTATTGGCATGGTACCTCACATGTATTTGAAGTTTACAATAGAAGTCCAGTAGCCAGTAACACTTATGTATCATATTTGCAGCTGAATATGCCCGTTGAACCGAACAATTGAAAAAAAAATGTAAATCTTTTCTCAGGACACTTGTTCCCCGTAAAGCAAAAAATCCGAACGAGCCAAAAGTTGTGCTAATATATAGTTGCATATAGCGCAAATATTCATGGAATTCAAGGAATTCACGGAATTCATGGAATGCCCGGAATTCCTGTAATTTAAGGAATTTATAAAATTCACTGAATTCGTGGAATTCACAGAATTAATGGAATTCACGGAATTGATGGAATTTACGAAATTCATTAAATTTAAGGAATTCATAAGATTTAAGGAATTCGTGGAATTCATTGAATTCACGGAATTGCTTGAATTCACGAAACTCGTGGAATTCTCGAAATTCTTGGAATTCAAGAAATTCATAGAATTCAAGGCAATCATGGAATTCCAGCAATTCATGGAATTCATGAAATTCATGAAATTCAAGCAATTCATGGAATTCATGGAATTCAAGCAATTCACGGAATTAAAGGATTCACGGAATTAAAGGATTCACGGAATTCAAGGATTTCACGGAATTCAAGGAAAGCATGGAATTCACGGAATTCATGGAATTCGTGGAATTTGCTAAGTTCATGGAATTTACGGAATTCACGTCATTCATGAGAATCATGGAATTCATGTCATTCAAGGAATTCACGGAATTCATGTCATTCAAGGAATTCACGGAATTCATGTCATTCAAGGAATTCATGGAATTCACTGAATTCGTGTAATTCACAGAATTAATGGAATTCACGGAATTAATGGAATTTACGCAATTCATTAAATTCAAGGAATTCACGGAATTAGAGGAATTCATGGGAATAAAGGAATTCATGGAATTCACGTTATTAATAGAATTCAGGAATTCAAGGCATTCATGGAATTCAAGGAGTGGATGGAATTTAGAGAATTCATGGAATTTAAGGAACTCATGGAATTTAAGCAATTCATGGAATTCACGAAATTCGTGCAATTCTCGAAATTCATGGAAATCAAGGAATTCATAGAATTCTAGGTATTCACGTAATTCATTAGATTCACAGAATTCATGGAATTTATGGAATGCACGGAATTCATGTCATTCAAGGTATTCTCGGAATTTGCGGAATTCGTGGAATTCTCGGGATGTACGGAATTCACGTAATTCACGGATTTCACGGAATTCATGGAGTTCATGGAATTTAAGGATTTCAGGGAATTCACGGAATCCCTTGAATGTCATGATTTCTTCGGACTCCTGTAATTTCACGAATTCTTCGAAATACCGGAATTCCATGAATTCTTTAAATCCCATGAATTTTTTTGATTCCATGCATTCCTTGAATTTAATGAATTCCGTGAATTTCGTAAATTCCATTAATTCCGTGAATTAAATTAATTCTGTGAATTCACTGAATTCCATGAATTCAGTCAATTCCACGAATTTAGTGAATTCCATGAATTCCTTGAATTTCATAAACTCCGTGAATTCCGTACATTCCGCGAAGTCCTTGAATTCCATTAATTCCGTAAATTCCGTAAATACAGCGAATTCCGTGATTTCAGTGAATTCTATGAATTCCGTGAATTTTATACATTCAGCGAATTCCGTGAATCCCGTGAATTCAGTGAATTCTTTGAGTCCCATGAAATCCACGAATTCCATGAATTTCACGAATTCCTTAAATTCCATGAATTCTGCGATTTTGGTGAATTCCTTGAATTTCGTGAATTCCTTAAATTCCTTGAATTCTTTGAATTTCTTTAATTCCTTGAATTCCATGAATTTCATGAATTCCATCAATTTCGTAAATTCCTTGAACCTCGCGAATTTCGTGAATACAGTCAATCTCGAGAATTCATTGAATTTCATGAAATCCTTGAATTCCATTAATTCCTTGAATTCCATGATTTTATTGAATCCCGCGAATTTAATAAATTCCGTGAATTCCTTGAATTCCGTAAAGTCCGTGAATTCCGTAAATTTCATAAATTCCGTGAATGCCTTCAATTCCGTGAATTCCATGAATTCCTTGAATGCCTCGATTTCATTGAATTCCGCGAATTCCACAAATTCCGTGATTCCTTGAATTCCATAAACTCCGTGAATTCCGTAAATTCCATAAATTCCGTTAATTCCTTGAATTCCATAAATTCCGTGAATTCCTTGAATTCCTTAAATTCCATTAATTCCGTGAATTCCTTGAGTACAATTTTCGACTCATAAACGCTACAACACATGTATTGGAATGCTCGACGGTGATTTCTGACTTTACAACACTTACAATACATGTATTGCAATTTCGTCATACGAATACTGTGTTTACAATTTTACCTCACGCTTGTATTGTAGAACTGTTGGAGAATTCCAAACATTTTTAACAGTGTACTTGTCAGATACCAGGCATACCCCATCGCGCAATGTATGACTCTGGCCACTTTGCACAGCAAAGTGACCCGTTTCTCTGAGTTCATCAGTTAGATGCATAGATTCAGCGCAGTGCATTGGTGTGTTACGTAAGTTTCTGTGCGAGTATGTTCATTACTCGAATCGACCAGCGACCACCGAGCGACAGTGCCCTCGACATGGAGCCTCTTCCTTGTGAGGTAACTAACTTCTTTTGAAGGTATCTACAGTTAAAGTTCGGTTCCGAACCACCAGAGACCCGGTAGATGCACGTAGAAAAATTTCCATTGGTACCGGCACATGGATCGAACCCCAGGCCTCCTGCTCGGAAGCCTGACGTGCTATTGCCTGAGCCAGCGAGACACCGAGGCCCGGTAAAAAAATCTTTGTTTCTTTTGATGAAATTATTTTCGTTACATTGATTACTTTTCTGAACTTTTGAATACTAATTTAATATATTTTAAGAACTTTAAGTAAATATTCTATTTTTAAAAGATAACTGACCGTAAATTCTCTCAGTTTATTTTACATAACTCTGTCACCAAAGATTAAATTTTCTAGTGGTTGATGGTAACCAATAAAAGAGCGAAAAGTTTATAAGCTATCGAGGATAAAAGCCGAAAGGAATTACTGGTGCGTGGTGGCTATTTTGTAAATGAAAAACTTTCTATTGGTAGCTTGTGATTTGTAAACGACACGATGCTGCAAAGCGTCTCTTTTATTGCAGATTTGATGTTCAAAAAAAGGTTTAAAAAACAAACCTCGAAATGAGAGTTCTCTTCGCTTACGAGTTTACCCACGATTTTATAATGAGTTTTATCGAAAGCCAGTTAAGACTCTCAAAGAGAACAACATTACTGTTTTTCAATGACCTGAGTCCCTTTTGTACTGTGCGCGAGCTCAAACTTTTTCAATAGGTCGGCGACTGACAATGCTGTTAAAACTTTTAAATGCTAAGTTTCTATTCGGTAAAAATACCCCACAATCCAAACAGTTTTCCATATTGTGAATACAACCAAAGACTTTTGACAAACAGGAAAATACAGTACCGGCGGAAATTATCTACAAGCCTACTTTTGAGCTATTGCTAACTTGCCTTAATTTTTATAATATTATAGCATGATATGTTTTTCCTCGTACTCGCATCAAAGGTAATAAAATTTTGCATCTAATAGGCTCAAATTGAAGGCAAAATGTCAATTAAATAAAACAATATTGCAAAAAAAATTAAATTTCAATGTTTTTGAAGAATTGAAATAACTCTAAAAATAATAATTATTTTTTAAAGTTATTTAGCTAATTTTCAAAGGTAAGTACATCTGCATAGTAATTTTCTAATTTTTTAAGATATTAAAAAAAAATCCTAGATTCTTTCCTAGGGTCGAACTTGGAGCAAAAATGTCGCAAAATTTCTAATAATGGTTGTACTCACCATATGATTTATCAAAATTCAAAACAATAATGTTTTCATGAATATCACTGAAATTCAGGAAAATATGGTAATTGAAGCTGTTTAATAAATGTTTGTAGGTATTTGTATATGTATTTTTGAAATTTTGCAACTTTTTTGCTCTAAGGCAGAAAACAGGACAAATTTTTTTTAAATATCTCAACAATTTAGGAAAATTCTATGAAGACCTATCTTGCAAATAGGCCTACGAATAAAAAAACGTTTATTATTTCTAGAGTTATCACAATTAAAAAAAACAGCGAAATTCACGACAAATAGTATAATGGGCATTAAGTGCATAACTTTTGTAACAACTTTATGTTTATTTTGAAATTTTAGAACAGACGCTACGTTTTTTTTTTATTTAATACGAAAAATTTAGCGGCACATTTGCACAAGTTTTACCAAATATTTTTTTATACTTTTCTCTGGCAAATAACGACTTGCGATGAATTTTTTACATATACTTTTTAACAAACAAACCATCATGTTTTTTGCTGATTTGTAATATTAGAGGTCAACTTATTTCGCACAAACTGTAATACTGAAATGCCATAATTCAAACATAAAAGTATATTTTAAATTTTAAATCTGGAAAATCTATGTATGTTTTTCTGTTTTCTGGTGCGATTTGGGACTTCATTATTGTCGAGTATAATGTATAACAACCGTCGCTCTCGTTTATAGAAACATTTTCGACAGGTTCTCGAGAATTTTAAGAGAATTTCAAGCAGAAATAATGGAGGAATGAGATTTGAGAACTTCACTATACTCGTATATACTTGCATATATGCACATTGTAGTCTTATACCCCGTTGTCGAATAGAGCTTTTGTTTCAAAGCATCTCGGTTTTACACTATTGCATTTTCTCAATGATTTTTCTTTTTAAGTTTAAATATGAAATATAAAAATCAGTCCGAAAACAAGTCGGCAAGCGCCCTTAAGTAAGGTTTTCATGAGCGCAGGCTTAAATTTTTAATGAATGGTAGTAAAACAAATAAAGAGGCATTATTCAATATAAATGCAACAAAATGCAATAATGAACACAAATTAATATTTTTCGCTTTCCTGAAAAACAGTTTTTTACACCTCTACGTATTCTGCCGTTCCTTCTTCCAAACATAAAACCATATTTTTTTTATAGATCGAATTCATTTTAAATCAGCCAGATTCTAGACTTGAAGTCGCAGAATCTCTCGTGTATTTAAATTTCGTGCTTTGTTCTTAACGAAAATACAAAACTTTTCTTTAAACCTCTATTACTTCTGACCTAAATGAGATATTTGAGATTTATTTCCAGATTCTAGTACTATTTATCGTTTTTTTTTATGAGCCGGAAAATTGAAAAAGGTTTCAAAGCTAAAAAAATGATGGCGCGTTTTCTGAAAATATTAAAAGTCGATCTTCTCAAAAAACCCACACTCATATTTCTTGATAATTTGTTGCTAAATTTGGTCTTATATAATAAAGATATTCTATGATTTTGACTTAGTCTCAATAACTTTTGTGGACAGGAGATTACTTTTTTTTTATAGAATCGAATTTCGTCATTTTCCTGGCAAAAAACGACAGATTCAAAAATGTTAACACAAAAGTTTGCACGTCTAACAGAGTTCTACAAAAAAATTCTTGCTTTTTTTGTGATATCTTGCATCATTTGCAAGAAAAATATAAAAATCGTTAATAAATCCCTTTAATTCATTTTTTTACTCTGAAAAAATGAAGAAAGATTTCATGGAAAACCCCATTTTGTTATTTTTTTCAACATTCTTAAACATTTTCTGCTAACATAAGAAACGCATTTCATCAGTTTTATGTGAGGTAAACTATTTTTGTGACCGGGAGAATTTTTTGTCCTAAACATATAAGTGTTCTTGTAAGTGATGGAATATATCACAAAAAGGTTGTCGTTTTTCTAAAAAAAATGATAAAATTAGATTTTATTAAAAATCATTTTCTCCACAAAAGTTATTTAGCCCGCATAAAACTTACAGGATGTCTTCCTTATAGTAAGCCCAATTTAAAGAAAAAATGTATGTTTTTTTAAATCAGTTTCATCTAAAAACAACACATTTTGTCCCTGAGAGATTCTGCCATTTTGAGTATGTTGCAATTTCAAGTCTGTGCAATTTCCAGATTGTTCTAATTTTTGCTTTTATGCTCACATAGCCTTAATTCGATAGAAAGAAAATCGCAGAAACGGAAATTTATAAAATGATTTATGAAATAAATATGTGAAAAATCATACTCTATATTTCAGGAATAAATATTAAAATATACTTGATTGTCACTTACATAATTTTACAATGTCTTTTTTCCCATATGCGAATTTCTTTTAGTTTTTACGACTTTTTTATTCTACTTGGAAGGCATCCAGGCATAAAGTAGTACATTTTTCTTGATACATTACTGATATTTTTGTAAATTTACTTTCAAGATGAGCCGAAGCATATTTCAAAATGTCTAACATTTCGGGGGTTGTTATTCATAAACAAATAAAGCTTTTGATTTTTATCTATATTCGTAATACGTAACATTTTGAAGAATTGTCAAAAACACATCATTTTGGGCTCATTGGACACAGTTTTGACAGCATTCACATTATTCAAGGGAGAAATATTACTTTATGTATGATGAAAATCATGAAATTGTAGGCAACTAAGAAAAAACCGGTGGTCTCATATTTTTCTTCGCTTTAATAGAATTTTAATTTATTTTCATTAGAATGCAGTACAGTGGATGATGAAAGCCATAAATTATAAATACATCTTCCCAGATTTCTCATATTTAGAATTTGAATACCTTTCAAGAAGAAGCTTCTGAATAAAAATGAAGAATGACTGATGTTCCACCTAAGGATTAATAGCACATTTTCATCTGGTACCAGCTCCTGATGTGTCAACGATTATTGAACTTTCGCCGCTCGTATATTTATAAAAGAAGAGATGACCTGAAAGGAAAAGGCCGACATTTTTACCAAAAACTAAAAGAAAGCCAGCAAGATTTCGATTGGTGTAAGAAGGCTCCCTACCCTTAGTAAGCACATGAGCTCACAAGGGGTTCCAAATAAGATATCCACGCGCGTAAAAGATGTAGGTGAAGAAACTAAAAGAAGTGAGTCACGCGCAATCTCCGAAAATTATTCCCGGAGCTTTATCGACGAGAATTCTATACCTGGGCATGAGTTATTGAACCCCGAATTCGTCAGATCGACCCTTGGCCATTGACCTGTACTGGCTCTCAAATATCAGTTTCTAAAGAATTTCGATATGGTTTGGAGTCACTTGTGGAACCGCAATCGCCGTCTATATTGAAAATCAACTGCGGAATGTCAGAAGTATAAAAAAGATTCGTTGATTCGAGACGAATAGATTAACTTATAGTATGAATACATTGTCTTGAAGAGTAAGGAAGTTACGTACATTTATATGATTTAAAAAATCTGTTTTAAACAGAAAAACTCTTTCATCAACATAATTCAAAGTTTATACAAGAATTGAAAGACTTCTTGATTCAAGACGATTTTATTTACCTATATTTATTTTGTTATTTTGACTTTTTGTATGAGGAAGCAAACATATTTGCTAATTAATTGAAATGAGGAAGCAAAGTACTCATCAAATAAGCACTATAAAATTTTGAATATAAATAAGGTGAAAGCACCTGAGATTTAATTCACTGCTAGTTTAATTGATGAATAACTAAAAAATTATGGATATTTTTCATTGTTCTTAGGCTCATTTCAAAGGAAAATTTATAAGGATTATCGTATCAAACAAATATTGCTATTCTTCAGTGGATGCTGCCAGAGTCTGGATTTTAAACAAAAAAGGCGTACAAATTTAAATTTGCAAAATAATTTCAAAAATAAACGTGTTGTATATTTATATTATATTCTTAATTATTTAGTATATTATAAGTGATTATCACATTCAAATTTACAAATGTATGTGGGCGTCCGCATGAAAAGGGTTCTATGGTCTTATGGCACTAGCCAACTTTAGATGCCTTTATCTCGAAAAGCGGTTTTTCAAAGTTCCGACTTCATATGTGCCCCGTTGTCTCCATTTTCAACCTAAAGGATTTCGTTGATGCTTTTAATGCTGGGAATTGATCCAGCTATATGACCCTATACGTAACTCCCTACCAACGATAAGGGCCGTTTTCGTGCGGATGCCCACATATTTCAATTTTAGACTTTAGCAGCACCTGGAGAAAAATTATACCACTTTTCTTATACAATACTAATATTTGATATGTGGACTGATTTCGCAATATCATTTTGAAAAATTGACAAAAGCACTTAATTTTTCGGTCATCGGACACAGGATTTTAAGACCCCGAAGTTTCCTATATCTGAAGATTTTGAACTTTTGTAATTAATTGTAAACAAACTAAGGGCACAATCGAAAACCTAAAAGAACCTTTGGATTCGTCTCCGAAATATGTGGATGCGACTCTTTTCCAGTTAGAAAAATTTTTCCACTTTGTTTGAATTATTGGCTGAAAATTATGAACTGTACAGTTGTTTAACAAAGGGTTTCACAAAAAGGCGCATTCAAATATTTTTGAAAAGAATCCAAATGTTTTTTCGGTTTTTCGATCGGACCCTTAGTTTTTCTATATTGATTTGGGTATGATATATATTTGTTAATAACTATTGCAGAATATTAAACAAAAGATTCAATTGTTTCAGAAATTGTTTTTAAAAAAGGCACATTTATGTATTTGTAAGATGATTAAAAAACGATGCAATTGTTTTAAAAATTGTATAATGAAAGCAAAAATTGGGTACTTAGATATTGTCGAGGCGAATTTAAAAATGTTTTTGGTTTTTCGATCGGACCCTCAATTCGTTGTGATGAAATACAAAAGTTTGAAATCCATAGATATAGGAAACTTCAGTGTGGTAGAATTTCTTTATATAATTAAATCAAAAAAGTTATCTTTTTCTTTACTCTAACAAAACAGTTTTCTCTGCGCATTTTTCTGGTTGGTATACTTTATTAAAAAGAAATTATTTTGAAATTTATGCTTGTTTTTTAAATTGACTTCTTAAATTTATGGCAAATATTTCTTCAAAGCTTACTTCTGTCTGAAGTAATTCACAAAATACGTGATACGTATTTCAAAGTATTATTATCCATATTAAGAACAGCGAAAAAAGCATCAGACAGGGTGGGGTAGGGGTGGGATGTCCGAAGTTACTAAAAAATGTTTCACGTATTTTGTGAATCTCCCTTTTTAGAAATTCTTTGAAATAAAATAAAAAGTGTTTCTTATATTCAGTTTACATAATTCGGCTTGAAAGCTGTCAATAAACATTTTAAGCACTGTTTTCCATTTGATCGAAAATTAGAAGATTAGAGGGTGACAATAAATGCTGTGCCTTCCGTAGGACAAGGAACTGAAATTTACAAAACCTTTGAAAACCATATTTCAGACCTACAATCCTAAATAGGTACTGATTTTTTCCATTGAAAAATTTCGGATGCATTATTTATGAAATTTGTAAATTGTCAAAAGGAAAATAATAGCCTCGTCTGTATTTAGTAAATAAGAGGTCTTTATTTTCCAAACTGTTTTTGCTGTTTTTAACAGTTCACTTGACACAAAGCGATTCGAGGCCTGCCTACGCTATGGTTTTATTTTCTACCATTTTGAGTTACAAGTTTTATTTATTTAAATGGTAATTTTCCATTTATAGATTGTTAATAGTCAAAATTGATAACATATATATAGCAATTAAATTTTTGGATATCTTACACGTTTTTTTTACTTTTGACTATAATCCCTCGCTCAATTTTGCATACCTTGTTTTTGAGTAATTTCTTATTTCGAATAGTTCACCCGTTATTCCCAACTCTTCTTCAATCAACTTTAATATGAGTTAACTAAGATTACTCTGGTGTTCTCGGTAGATGTTGCAGACGGTTAAACTTGCAAGATTTGTGGAAGGCTTTCTGAAATACTAATTCAGAATTTACGGCTTCAAATTCCCTTTGGTTAATTCGCAGATCCTTTAATATACTTTTTATTCATGTGCTTTTAGTTTGCAGAAAGCTAAGGCTGGCGTTTGAATTTAACAATATTGATGATCAGTTAAAACATTTGATCAAAATGTTCACAGAAGGTTTAGGATTTGCGTTTATTTGAAACTTTTTTTAGAATTAATCTTACAATTAAATTTATTTTTTGATTGTATTCTTCACCTGAAAGTGAAACACACGATAGAACAAGCACGTTTTCTATGAGTTCTAATTTTAACATTACACGTACATAATTCACAAAAAATGTGCAAATTCTCATGCTTATATTCTGCATAACCATACAATTTATTTTGCTAAAGCAGGAGCGACCAAAGAATAACGTTAGATATGAAGTAAAAATTATATTTTATTATTTCAAATTTCTCAGAAAATTTGTTATTAATATATCACGTAACGTAATATCCCAAAAATAATAAAATGTCAAGGCTTCTTTAATTTTTAGTGTCCATAAAAGTCAGTTTATTCGAAAACTCTCCAAATTTCAATTAGTGATAAATATATCACTGAATTCAAGAGAGCTCAAGATACTTTTTTCGTTCATCAAACTCTACCAGTCATGATCAAAGTTTCGATGGCGTTTTAAAATTGTGTACAATGGCTGACCTAATTTACCCTATTCTACTGTGATATATGGCTGTATTATATAAATAATAACGACAATAAAGAAATCAACTCTCATTGAATTCACTAAATTTTGTACCGTCATGTCAACCGGTTTTTTTTCAACTCTAAGGGGTTGGTATGAAATTCGAAACTTTTTGAAAGTCTAGAATCAAAATAAATGGTGAAGTGTTTTAATTAAAAAAATTAAATTAAGATTGAATGACCTAAAAGGCTTAAAAAATGTCCAGCTAAGATTATGGTTTTTGGCAAATCGCTAGGTATGAAATGGTTTTTCTCCAAAAATAGACCCGGTTAATGATAAGTTGAAGGTTGCCGTAGCAAAAACATGTAAGTTCATCGGGACAAATTTTTCAGGAGAGAAAAACTTCTCAAAAATCGAATTCTCAAAAAAGAAAAAAATGAGAAAGGGCATTCAAGATTTGATGGAGCTATAGAGATATCAAAAAACATAGTTTTGAAAAAGTTGATATTTTTCGAGATAAAAATCGTCAAAAATTCACTGCCGATGAAACCGTGTAAGACCATGGAATTCTTTTTCTGAGGGTTTCGTAGCCCCAGGCAGAAAACCGTATAGTTTCGGTCGGGGGTCCGTCCGTCGTATTTTTTCCAAGAAGGGGAAGTGAGGGGAGGGGAATGTGGGTGAAGTAGGGGAGGAAAATTATAGAAGGGGAGGTTTAAATGACTCAATTAAGTTTTTTTAAGAAAAATAATTTTGAAAAAAATTAAAGAAATTTAAAAAACAAAATGTCACATTAAAAAAAAATTTTTTTTTCTAATTTAAAAGAAAAATCCATTTTGCTTGCCAAATTTCACTTGTGAAATGAAAAACAAAACGGGTAACACGTGAACAAAGGCGGAATACATTGGATACGAATGCAAGTGAATGTCGGGTAAGTTTACCCGCATGGCACATACATGGTTATGGAAAATCACGAGTTACTATTAGTATCTAACATGTATAAAAAATGACCGATAGAACTGAGCACGACACATATATTTCTTAGATGGCCACGCTTTTCTCAGAGAAAACGCTTGACCGGGAGTTTGTCAGAAATATCTAAGCGGTTTCCTAGCTCTGTTGCCTAATGCGTGCGCTAGATTTACGTTTTATGACAGGTTTCAAGTAGTTATATAGGGTTCAATTCCCCAGCGAAGCAATTTTTTGAAGCATTTAGCGTGCGATTATATACGTGAGTCACTGTGCGTATAATTGTGTAATAATAATCGTAAATTAAGTGTAGTAATAATTTTTTTCTTTTCAAATCGATCGACATTTTACATCATTTTTGTTGTCGCAAGTTTTGAGCTAACCTATTCATAAATCGTGTATAGCATGCGTACAGTGCAAATATACATATACATGTATGCGTGCACAGTGCGAAATCGGCAAAGTTACTCGTCGCAGAAGTAAGGCTTACTACACGAGTAGTAACTCTTCATCCTACTATTTGAAATTGTTCATCTTACTCTTTTAAAAAATCAGTTCAACTAATCTGTACGCAAATAGTAATTTTAACAAAATTCACCGACGAAAGGCTGCGCTTCAATTTAAGATAGTTACAGCTGCTGGTTTAGAGAGTTCTTTTAACGATCCACTTTTTCCCGTGTAATTATGATTAATTAATTATTATTAATTATTATTATTATTATTATTATAATTAATGATAATTATTATCCCGTGTATTATGTATATTATAATTATATTAGTCTTTATGATCTAAGAGAGTGCTGACTATACTATAAGAGAAGATAAATTTTGCTCTGCAGGTTCTGAATCCAGTTCTAGCAAGAGTAGGGATTTCCAAAGTCGGGTTTTCGTTCTTCTCAATGACGGTACTAGAAAGTTATAAACTCTTGGTGCTTGCTACTACCAGTTTCATGAAAATATTCAACCTAGCTTAAAGTGTTCCAGGCCCCGATTCTATGGCTTTAAATTTAAGCTGTGGAGCTTAACTTTAGTACCAACTCAGGTCTTATTTCTAGGACCTTACTGACAAAACGTGAATGCTGAAATTGAATCTAATTCGATAACTCCGCAGATAATCCCTTTCAAGATTGAAATCCAGTTTTTAACTTTTGTACTTCTATTATATAACATCCTCCTTGTCCGATTTCTCATTTCATTTCATTGCATCAGAAGAATTTTAGGCTAGCTTTATAAATATATAGTTTTATGCAGCTTTAGTGAATTTAATTAATAATAAAAAGAATTAGATTTCCATATGCGTACTGTAAAAAGCTGATCTTCCAAAGTACATCGCATTCGGTGTCGTTTGGAGTTGAAACATTTTCAAGTCACGAAAAAAAAAGCAAACCCACATATGTTACACAGTGAAAACTAGGCATTCATTTTTATCTGGGATCCCTTTTTGGGCCTTCTAATATGTTCTCGCAAATAGTCTATTTTAGTACCAGTTTCTGTCCTGTTTAGTTTTCTAACTTCAGATTGATAAAGGATCCGACGTAGCGAACTAAAGTGACTCAGAGGGTGCATTGTTTCAATTATTCCAAGCTTCAATCTTACAAAAAAAAATATATGAAAAGAGCAGGAATCGGAACGTTTTAGGTTAGACCAGTCCGGATGTGGACTGGACACTTATAATTCTTAAGGGTGAGGTCCGAACCCGGACCCTTCAATTTCTGTAGGGTCCTGATCCATACCCGGACCCTTCTAGTTCTTAAGAGTTCGAGTGCACAACCGTGCCTTTCAAATCTTGAGAGCACGGGTACGGACCAGAAAAATTTAAGTTCTTAATAGTCCGGACAAGGACTACTAATTCAAGTTATTTGAGTAGATCGAAGAATTCAAGTTATTCATCTAAATCCAAGAATTCAAATAATTCGATTAAATCAAAGCATTCAAGTAATTCGATTAATTCGAAAAATTCAAGTAATTCGAAGAATTCGAGTAATTCGACGAATTCAAGTAGCTCGAAGAATTCGACTAAATTGAAGCATTCGAGTAATTCTATTAAATCGAGGAATTCAAGTAATTCGATTAAATCGAAGAATTCAAGTAATTAGATTAAACCGAAAAATTAAAGTTAATCGAAGAATTCAAGCAATTCGAAGAATTCGATTAAATCGAAGAATTCGAGTAATTCGGTTAAATCGAAAAATTCAAATAATTCGAGTAAATCGAAGAATTCAAGTAATTCGACTAAATTAAAGAATTCAAGTAATTCGATTAAATCGAAGAATTCAAGTAATTCAAAGAGGATTCAAGTAATTCAAAGAATTTTAAAGAAATTTGAGTAATTCGAAGTATTTGCGTAATTTCCTGAAGTCAAACAATTCGAAAAATTACAGTCATTCCCTGAATTCGAGAAAGGCTATGAATTCAAGGAAGTCTCTGAATTCGAGGCATTCTCTAAATTCAAGGAATTCAAAGAATTCGAGGAATTCGAGCAATACTCCGAATTCAGTTTATTCTTTAATGCAAGGAATTCTCTGAATTCTCTCAATGCAAGAATTCGCTGAATTCTCTGAATTCAAGGAATTCTCTGAATTAGCTGAATTCTCTGAATTCAAGGAATTCTCTGAATTCGCTGAATTCAAGTAATTCAAGGAATTCTCTGATTTCAAGAAATTCTCTGAATTAAAGGAATTCTCCTAATTGAAGGAATTTTCTGATTTAAAGGAATTCTCTGAATGCAAGGAATTATTTGAATTCAAGGAATTCTCTTAATTCAAAAAATTCTTTGAATTCAAGAATTTGTTTGAATTCAAAGAATTCTCTGAATTCAAGGAATTCTCTTAATCAAAGGAAATCTCTGAATTCAAGGAATTCTCTAAATCCAAGGAATTCTCTGAATTCAATAAATTCTCTAAATTTAAGTACTTTGAAGAACTGAAGTAATTCGAGTCAATCTTGGCATTCATATAATACAAGTAAATCGAACAATTCAAGTTATTCGAGTAAATCGAATATTTTAAGAAATTCAAGGAATTAAAGTAATTCCCCGAATTCAAGTAATTCGAAGAATTCAAATAATTCAAGAAAATCAATGAATACAAAGAATTGAAGGATTTCAGATAAGA
>JAABKJ010000970.1:0-32048 GCA_011634705.1 Andricus grossulariae
GAACCACACCCTCTCCACCAACGCACGTCGAACCCCTTTTACAACGGCCGACCCCTTTTCCGACGCCCCCTTTTCCAACAAAAATTCTGAAAATTCCTTTTTTTTAATTTTTATCGAAAAATACGAATTTCAGAAAAAAGTATGCATATAAAAAATATCTGTTCCGGCGAGATCTACAACTTTTCCGAATAACATTTTTTTCCAAAATCAATATTTTTCGAGTTTTTGAAAAAAAATTAATTTTTAGAAAAACTCAAAATTAATAATAACTTAATTTATATTGATCGGCGCCAAAAATGCTTTTCGTCAATATTCTTGAGTGACCTCTTCGGAAGTATATCTAAAAATTTCTCAAAATTGTAAAAAAAAACCTGGAAGATTTTAAAGCAATTTTGTAAATTTCGTAGAATTGAAAAAAAAATTAGGAAAAATTCGAATTATTATGAAAGATATTTTATAGATGGTTTAGTAGTTTTGAAAATATTAAAAAATAATTTCATATTTAAAAATATTTCAAAAATTTTTTTTTCTCAAAATCCTCTTAAAAACCGTTAAAATCTCTGAATTTCCCTTCAATTCATTAAAATCCCTCACAATTTTTGAAATATTTTGAAATTTTTTGGAATCTTTGAAAATTACTTAAAATCTTAAAATTTTCGAAAATTTTTAAAACTTTTTTAGATTTTTTCATATTTGTTCCAATTGTTGAAATCCGTCGAAATCTCTTGTAATAAAATTAAACTTGATTCAAAAAATTCTCTATGATTCCGTTGAAATCATTTAAACATTAAATTTAGTTTATTTATCATAATTTTCTGAATGAACCGATCAAATACTATAAATCTTTGAAATGCTTGGAGATTCAATAAAATCTTTTGAATCTTTGGAAATTTTACAAAATTCTTTCAAAATTTTGAAATCTTTTGAAATTCAATAAAACCTGTTAAAATAGCTTAATATTTTTCAAATCTTTTTAAATTCTTAGAAAAGCTTTCAATCCGTGGAAAGCCCTCTAAAAACTGTTAAATATCATGGAAATCTAAAAGATGCTCTAGAAATGCCTTTAAATCTTTGGAAATCCTACGAAATTCTTTGAAATTTGAATGGTCAAAAATTCTCCAAATTTTTGGAAATCTTTGAAATCCTCTAGAATTTTTCTAGAACCTTCTGGAATCTCTTAAAATTAGTGAAAATCTGATTAATATTTTGAAACCCCATAAAATCTTTCGAAAAACCTCAACATTCCATGGATATTTAAATATTAGAAAAATATTAAAAATATTTCACAAAGATTTCCGAAGATTTCAGAAAGATTTTTCAAACATTTCACAAAGATTTCAATAATTTTTTTTAAATTTCAAAGATTTCACAAAGATTTCAATAATCTAACAATTATTACAAAATATTTCTAAAAAATTTCGAAAGATTTCACAAAGATTTGGATAATTTCCTCAAGATCTTCAAAATTTCACAAATATTCAGCAAAGACATCGGATAGATTGAAAAAATTACACAAAGACTTCAATTATTTAACAATAATTTTTGTTAGATTGTAAAGATTGCACAAAAATATTTCAAGAATTTTTCAAAGATTTCAGATATATTAAAAAGATTTCACAAAGATTTGAATGATTTCTCGCAAATTTCAAAGATTTCACAAAGATTAAAAATATTACGCAAAAATGTCGGATCGATTAAAAATATTTCACAAAGACTTCAATTATATCCCAAAGATTTCGCAAAAATTTCAATGATATCGCAAAGATTTCACAAAGATTTCAATAATTTAACAAATATTACAAAATACTTCAAAAATATTTCGAATATTTTTTAAAGATTTCACAGAGATTTAAATAATTTCCTAAAGATCTTCAAAATTTCACAAATATTTAGCAAGGATATCGGATAGATTAAAAAGATTTAGCAAAAATTTCAGATGGCGTAAAAAGATTACACAAAATTTTTAATGACTTCCCAAAGATTTCTAAGATTTCACAAAGATTTCAATGATTTCACAAATATTACCAATTATTTCAAATATTTCGCAAATATTTCTGAAGATTCTACAAAAGATTTGAATAATTTCACAAAGACGAAAAAATTTCACAAATATTTTGCAAAAATTTCGGATAGACTTGAAAGATTCAAGAAAGACTGTAATTGCTTCACAAAGATTTCCGATAGATTTTATAGATAGCACAAAGCTTTTAATGATTTCCTCAATATTTCAGAGATTTAGCAAAGATTTAAAAAATTTCACAAATATTACCGAATATTTCGCAAAGATTTTTAAAGAATTCATAAAGATTTCAACAAGACTTCACAAAGATTTGAATAATTTTTCATAGATTTTATAAAGATTTCATGACGATTTCAAATATTTCACAAAGATTTCGGATGGGTTTGAAAGGCTTCACAAAGACTGCAATCATTTCTCAAATATTTCACAAAGATTTCAATAACATCACAAATATTGTCGAATATTTCCCAAAATTTTTAAATGAATTTATAAGGATTTCACAAAGACTTCACAAGGATTTTAATAATTTTTCAAAGATTTCGTGAAGATTTCATAAAGATTTCCAATATTTCGCATAGATTTCGGCTAGGTTTAAAAGACTTCACAAAGACTGCAATCATTTCTTAAATATTTCACAAAGATTTAAATAATTTCGCAAATATTACCGAAAATTTCACAAATATTTCGCAAAGATTTTTGAAGAATTCAACAAGATTTCACAAGGACTTCACAAAAATGTCACAAAGATTTTATTTATTTCCCAAAGATTTTAAAGATTCCAAATATCTTATATAGATTTCAGATAGGCTGTAAAGATTTCACAAAGACTTCTATTATTTCACAAAGATTCCCGACGGATTTCAAAGATTTAACAATGATTTCAATAATTTCCTAATGATTTCAAACATTTCGCAAAGATTTTAAGTAGATTTCAAAGATTTCACAAAGACTTTTACTATTTCACAAAGATTTCAGATAGATTTCACAGAATTAATAAAGATTTTAAAGATTTCCTAATGATTTCACAAAGATTCCAATAATTTCGCAAATATTACCGAATATTTCGAAAATATTTTAAATATTTCGGAAAGATTTTCAAAGAATTCTCAAAAATTTCACAAAGATATCACAAGGATTTCAATAATTTTCGAAAGATTTCATCAGGATTTCGCAAAGATTTCGGATAGTGTTAAAAGATTTCACAAAGACTGAAATCATTTCTTAAATATTTCACAAAGATTTTAATAATTTCACAAATATTACCGAATATTTCGCAAAAATTTCACAAAGATTTCACAAATATTTCGCAAAGACTTTCAAAGAATTCAACAAGATTTCACACAGATTTTAATTATTTCCCAAAGATTTTGAAGATATCAAATATCTTACATAGATTTTAGAAATGTTGTAAAGATTTCACAAAGACTTCTATTATTTCACAAAGATTTCCGACGGATTTCAAAGATTTAACAAAGATTTGAATAATTTCCTAATGATTTCAAAAATTTCGCAAAGATTTTAGGTAGATTTCAAAGATTTCACGAAGACTTTTATTATTTCACAAAGATTTCAGTTGGATTTCACAGAATGAATAAAGATTTTAAAGATTTCCTAATCATTTCACGAAGAATTCAATAATTACACAAATATTACCGAATATTTTACAAATATTTTTAATATTTCGGAAAGATTTTTAAGGAATTCTCAAAATTTTCACAAAGACATCACAAGGATTTCAATAACTTTTCAAAGACTTCATAAAGATTTCGCAAAGATTTCAAATATTTCGCAAAGATTTCGGATAGTGCTAAAAGATTTCACAAAGACTTCAATCATTTCCTAAATATTTCACAAAGACTTTAATAATTTCACAAATATTACCGAAAATTTTGCAAAGATTCTCAAAGAATTCATAAAGATTTCACAAAGACTTCATAAAGATTTTAATAATTTTTAAACGATTTCATAAACATTTCATGAAGATTGCAAATATTTCGCAAGGATTTCAATAAGATTTCACAAATATTTCACAAAGACTTCTATTATTTGACAAAGATTTCTGACGGATTTCAAAGAATAAACAAAGATTTCAAAAATTTCCTGATGTTTTTAAATATTTCGCAAAGATTTTAGGTGGATTTCAAAGATTTCACAAAGACTTCACAAGGAGTTTATTAATTTTTCAAATATTTCATAAAGATTTCATGAAGATTTCAAATATTTCACAAAGGTTTCGGATAGGTTCAAAAGACTTCACAAAGTCTGCAATCATTTCTTAAATATTTCACAAAGATTTCAATAATTTCACAAATATTACCGGAGATTTCACAAATATTTCGCAAAGATTTTCAAAGAATTCAACAATATTTCACAAAAACTTCACAAAGATTTCACAAATAATAATAATTATTATTTTCTGAAGAAATTCGAGATTTCAAATATATCGCATAGATTTCAGATAGGTTGTAAAGATTTCACAAAGACTTCTATTATTTCACAAAGATTTCTGACGGATTTCAAAGATTTAACAAAGATTTCAAAAATTTCCTAATGATTTCAAATATTTCGTAAAGATTTTAGGTAGATTTAAAAGATTTCACGAAGACTTTTATAATTTCACAAGGATTTCAGATAGATTTCACAGAATAGATAAAGATTTTAAAGATTTCCTAATGATTTCACAAAGAATTCAATAATTTCACAAATATTACCCAATATTTTACAAATATTTTTAATATTTCGGAAAGATTTTTAAAGAATTCTCAAAATTTTCACAAAGACATCACAAGGATTTCAATAACTTTTCAAAGACTTCATAAAGATTTTGCAAAGATTTCAAGTATTTCGCAAAGATTTCGGATAGTGTTGAAAGATTTCACAAAGACTTCAATCATTTACTAAATATTTCACAAAGATTTTAATAATTTCACAAATATTACCGAAAATTTTGCAAAGATTTTCAAAGAATTCATAAAAATTTCACAAAGACTTCATAAAGATTTTAATAATTTTCAAACGATTTCATAAACATTTCATGAAGATTTAAAATATTTCGCAAGGATTTCAATAAGATTTCACAAATATTTCACAAAAACTTCTATTATTTTACAAAGATTTCTGACGGATTTCCAAGATGAAACAAAGATTTCAATAATTTCCTAATGGTTTTAAATATTTCGCAAAGATTTTAGGTGAATTTCAAAGATTTCACAAAGACTTTTATTATTTCACAAAGATTGCAGATAGATTTCTCACAATGAAAAATGATTTTAAAGATTTCCTAATTATTTCACAAAGATTTCAATAATTTCACAAATATTACCGAATATTCCGCAAAGATTTTTAAAGATTTCACAAAGACTTCACAAGGATTTTAATAATTTTTTAAAGATTTCATAAAGATTTCATGAAGATTTCAAATATTTCGCAAAGGTTTCGGATAGGTTCAAAAGACTTCACAAAGTCTGCAATCATTTCTCAAATATTTCACAAAGATTTCAATAATTTCACAAATATTACCGAAGATTTCACAAATATTTTGCAAAGATTTTTAAAGAATTCAACAAGATCTCACAAAAACTTCACAAAGATTTCACAAATAATTAGCAAGGATATCGGATAGGTTTAAAAGATTTAGCAAAAATTTCAGATAGTTGAAAAAGATTACACAAAGATTTCAATAATTTCACTAGGATTTTCAAGATTTCACAAAGATTTTAATTATTTCCCAAAGATTTTAAAGATTTCAAATATTTCACATAGATTTCAGATAGGTTGTAAAGATTTCACAAAGACTTCTATTATTTCACAAAGATTTCCGACGGATTTCAAAGATTTAACAAAGATTTCAATAGTTTCCTAATGATTTCAAATATCTGACAAAGATTTTTATTATTTCACAAGGTTTTCAGATAGATTTCACAGAATGAATAAAGATTTGAAAGATTTCCTAATGATTTCACAAAGATTTCAATAATTTCACAAATATTGCCGAATATTTCGAAAATATTAAAAATATTTCGGAAAGATTTTTAAAGAATTCTCAAAAATTTCACAAAGACATCACAAGTTTCAATTAATTTTTTAAAGATTTCATAAAGATTTCAAATATTTCGCAAAGATTTCGGATGGCGTTAAAAGATTTCACAAAGACTTCAATCATTTATTAAATATTTCACAAAGATTTTAATAATTTCACAAAGACTTCACAAGGATTTCAATAATTTCGCAAAGATTTTAGATTTTAAATTTGAATAAAACTAAGAACTTAGTATTTAATTTCGACTTAAATTTAGAATAATTTTATTAGTTTATTCAAAAATTTGTAAAATAATAATTGAAACTAAATGAGAGGTGAATTATTGTTAATAATTTGATTGTATTAAAAATTCAAATAATTCATAGCAAAAGAGGGACGACTGAAAAATTCCGAAAAATAAAATTCCCGAATTAAAAAAATCCCGAATAATCAAATTCCCGAATATTTTATAATATTACCGAATTAGAAAATTCCCGAATAATAAAATTTCTGACAGAAAATTGCCGAATCACTAAATATCCAAATTAGAAAATTCCCGAATTTAAACAATTAGAATTTGAGAAATATATATATTTTATTGAATAGCAAGACAATAATGTAATATTATTTTGAGGAATTATTTTTATCATTTTTTTTTTATTTTTCAAATTATTTTTCTATAAAACTCATTTCATCTAACTTCATTTGAATTTAAAAATAATCTTCTAAACCTAAATAATTTTAAATCATTATTTATAGTTAATTTTAACCCCTGTAATTTGAACACGTCGAATAGATTCTTGAAAATACTAAGTATCTTTTATTTGTTTCCTAAATTACAAAGTTCGGAAATTTATTCAAAAAAATTATTTTTTTCAAAGGTACCAAATTTTTTAAACTAATTTCGTAATATTTCTCTTTACAGGTTCGAACTGAGTTTTCAGTAGAGATTTCGATGCACTCATGTGTTCAGTTACGCCAGTGCCGCACAAATTAAATTGTAGCGGAATGAAACGGCGATTAGGACTTCAATGAAGTACGAATTCCGGACTTTTTTTTTTGATTAATAAATTCCAATCGCAGCGAAAAGCCGTACGAAGAAGGAAAAGGAATTTTTTGCAAAAGCAAAAAATACCTAATTTACCATAGGTATTAATCCAAGTGCGAAAGCGTGAAGGTTTATAGGTGAAAGCCAGTCTTGAAACACTACTGAAGAACTTCGTTTTGTGTACTGGGCAAATGTCTGATATAGTCTTTAGTTATTTAATTATATTATTAGTTATTTAAATGTTAATATCATTAGTTATTTAAATTTCGATATTATTAGTTATTTAATTACAATATCTACATTAAGAATAAATGTAGACGTTTTACGTCAGTCTAAGTCCAAGTATGAAAAAATGTTCACTAACAAGAGAGAAAAACATTGTTTTCAACATAAAAGTTTAATCCATAGGCCAGGAAACTTCGATAATTTTTTATAAAATCTGTAAAGTATACCCAACTTGAAGGCTCAATTTTTTTTCATATTAAGTTTATTGTTAAATGTATAATCCACGTTGCAAAATATTACCTCTTATCGACTACTCAAGCATCAAAACTACTTTATTAACTCCGTTAGAATAAGATAGAGAGTAAAATATACCACTTCAGCCAAACAATCTGGAACTTTATTGAACTAACTTAATTGAAAATTCTAAAAATTTAAATTTTTTGTTAATTAAGGCATATTCCTCAAAGTAATCGAGCTTCAATAAAAACTTTAGTGTCGTAGAGAATTAGATTTATGAATTTTCAAGGTCCCCTTTCAGTCGCGAAATTATTATTGTATAGGTACTTACTGTTACTATTTATTAATTTATTCGCGTATTTATTCGGGTAGAGGCGACTATTTGGGGATTTTGCGAATGTATAACTGTATTCGATTATTTATTTAGACATTACGTGTACGTGTAAGTTTAAAGGCGATCCACGACTCGTCCTCAATGTACGGACCGTGCGCACGACCTGGCCTCGAGGTACGGTCCGTGCGTACGACCTCGTCCTTAAGGTACGGACCGTGCGCACGACTCGTCCTCAATGTACGGACCGTGCGCACGACCTGGCCTCGAGGTACGGTCCGTGCGTACGACCTCTTCCTTGAGGTACGGACCGTGCGCACGACTCGTCCTCAATGTACGGACCGTGCGCACGACTCGTCCTCAAGGTGCGGTCGCTGGTCCTAAAGCTAGTGTGAGGACGATTCGTGGACTAAGTCCAGTACTTTGTTTATTTAAGAATCTATATAAAAATCAGGGTGGCCGCATATCAGGGAAAACTTCGAAATCAGTAAAAAGTCAGGGATTTTTAAAAAAACCTTGCAAAACTCATGGGATTTTTGTAAGCGGAACATTTTAGTAAATTATGTTTAATTTAGACGGCTAGTATACCAGATAGGAAAAGCTAGTTTCTGTGCTATTAACTTATACAAAAATTGTTATCGAGTTTATAAATAAAAATCAGTATTTATTAGTTTTTCATTTTTCACAATATTTATTTCAATTTCTTCCGATATTTGTTGCTTGTTTAAATAATAATGAACTGAAAAAATTATTGGTTTTTCTCGGTAATTAATATAATCTTAGGAATGTACGTGCCAAAGTTTACTGGAGATATTTTGTGACGTTCTGATAACGTGCTTCTTAAAAAAAATTATAAATTATTTTCTTTTTTAATGAAAAATTTGCTCAATTAAAATTAAGATTTACAATAAGTACTGTAATTTAAATTATTTTTCGTATTCAAATAGTTTACTCGGAATTTTTTTTATTTTTGGCAGATTTTAAATAAAGGCACGTTATCAAGAACGAAATTTTCATTTCCGATTGTATTGAATTTCGAATATTTCGGAATTTTATGCATCATAGATAATTATAATAATATTTATCACAAAATTAAAAAAAAACCTTTCACGGTTTTAGTAATCAGCACTCTCTTAATTATAATTCATTGTAATATTTATTATAAATTACTATGAAATTTATTATAATTTACTGTAATATTTATTATAATTTATTATAATCTTGAATTGTATAAAGTCGAAAATACAATATTTTCACATACCTCCTGACTAGTTTCTTCCAAAATCCTGAAATTATTAATATATAGTTTTTGAATGAAATGCGAGGGACAGGAATTATTTATAATTTATTTATTATAAATATATTTATCGTCTGAAACCTTTTTGTAAATTATTTATTCGGGTATTTATATCAAAAACACTCTCGTCCGAACAATAAAAGTACTGTAAGCCCAGTATTACATGATTCATTCACTTATTTTTATAATTACCAGAAAGATAAATTAACTTAATTAATACTTAATACAAAATTTTCTCATACAAATTATTTTAAAACGATGTCCTTTATTAACTAAGTAACAATAAAATAAATTATTTATGACGAAATTGAAAAATTATGATAGGCGACCACAGTAATATAAAAGTCGATATTTAGAAATCTATTCAAACTAAAAAATACTTTATGAAACAAAACTATTTATGCTTTTTAATGGCATTATAATATATGATTCATTATATTTACACGCTTGATATATTCTTAAAAATATAACATTTTCTTAATTGTAATATTAACTTCAATAATTTTCGCAATATTTATTCGTTAAACTTAAAATTTTTATATTGAGCACATAAAGTTCGCTTTGCGAAAATGATATATTTTCTTAAATAATAATAACTATTTAATAAAACTAATTTGTCTGTAATATCAATTGTCATAAATTTATTAAATATCAACTTAGGTGGAAAGTGTGACTTTTTTATATAAAAAGGAAAAATTTTTTATTTCAGAAAAGACTGGAAGACTGAGGCAGGCACAGATGAGTAGCTTTGTTGTATAAAACTTAACTAAACAATTCTTATACATATCCGGATACCGAAGGGTTAAATACTCAGGCTTAAAAGATTTTAATAATAATAAAAAAATGCATATTTTTGAGCGCTGGTTAAATAGTAAATACATTTTTATATCGTACAGTAAATATAGCTATACAAGTATTATTTTTCTTCATTTAGCGACAAGGACTTTGATTTTGCTACTTTTTTAAATAAACAAAATAATTATAATTGTTTTTCATCTCTTGTAACTCTTGATCAAACTTGAATTTTTGTTCAAGCTGTAAAATCCAATATAATAGGTGGCGGTCTTGCTGACCTAACTTCAAAAATCGTCAATGAATACGTTGGTGTACGACAAGAATCATTTGAGACACTGCATTCTTTTTGTATTCCAATTTAAAAAAAAATGCGGCTGGAGCGGCCGAAATGATTGGTTAGGTCCGCAGGACCGCCACCTCTTAGATTTTTTTTAAAGTCAATTATTTTCTTGATCAAACTTGAATTTTCGTTTAAGCCGTAAACCCCAATATAATAGGTGGCGGTCTTGCTGACCTAACTTAAAAAATCATCAGCGAATACATTGGTGTACGACAAGAAAAATTTGAGACACTGCATTCTTTTTGCATTCCATTTAAAAAAAAATGCGGCTGGAGCGACCGAAATGATTGGTTAGGTCCGCAGGACCGCCACCGTTTAGATTTTGTTTTAAAGTCAATTTTTTTCTGTCAAATACTTTAATTAATTTTTTCTAATATAAATATAAATAATTTAGGATAATTAAAACATTTTTGTTGAACTATACAAATTTTCAAAGTCCAGGTACGAGAAGAATGCAATTGGTATTATTATAGACCTCGAAAAAAGATCCAGCAGGTACAATATCCAAATAGACATGCATGTAAATACTCTCATCATTTATCAATTAATAGTGTGTCTTTGAGGCTTTGGAAAATAAGCTTTCTATCAACTGCATATAAAAAAATAGTTAATCTTTTAGGAGAGTCTTATTTATACTTTTATTAATTTTTTATTTATTACTATTCAATAAAAAAAACCTTCTGGTACGACGGCCCCCATCCGAATATAAGCCAGCCAAACTCTGCTTAACTTCGGTGTTCAAATTTTTTTTGTAATATTAGAAGGAAAAATTAAATAAGTATAATAAATAATGAATAAATTAATAATGAAAAAATGACAATCTCTGCACTAGAAGAATTGGATAAAAATTCTGTTTGTCGATTATATAAATTGTTACTTAGTGTTTTTATTCAAATGCAATTCAGCTCTATTAAAAAAGAAAAATTCAATTTTCGACGAGCTTTTTCGTATTATGACAAAAACTGATTATCGAGTTCGTGCTTTTTATTCTTAATTATTTCATTTTATTTATTAAATCGTATTTTCATTAAACTTCGAATACAGTTGATTTATTTATTTTATCTTCAAGCATAAATTAATAGAAATTAATTCCATTTTTTTTCAGGAAAAAAAACTATCATCTATGCAGTTCTAGCAAACTATCTTCAAATCTGAGTGAAAAAATAAAAATACTGATGACATTTTTGGAAGATTTATTAGGGTGACATAATTTGACCGTGAAAGAGACATTTCAAATAGAGGAAAATACCGAAAATATAATTCTTGAAATAGAACATTTCTGAGAAATGAAATTTTAAGAAATTTTATATTACCGAAAACAAATGAAACTCCCAAAAATGTGCGTACGACCTCGTCTTCAAGGTACGGATTGTGTGTACGACCTCCTCCTCTAAGTACGGACCGTGCGCACGACCTCGTCCTCAAGGTGCGGACCGTGCGCACGACCTCCACCTCAAGGTACGGACTGTGCGCACGACCTCCTCCTCTAGGTACGAACCGTGCGCACGACCTCTTCCTCAAGGTACGGACGCTAGTCCTAAAATTTAAATTTAGAATTAAATTTAAAATTTAAATATTTTTAAAGTGAAAAGTTAACGAAAATGGAAAAATTCCGTCATTTTAATTCACCGAAATTATTATATTCTAAAAATTATATTCATTACTTGAATTTAAAAGTCCGAATATTCAAATTCCAAAAATTTTAAATTTCGGGAAATTGACCTCTTTGAAAATCTTTTATTCCGCTAATTATATTTTTGGCATTTGTCATAATTCAGGATTTTTCTTTTTTCGCTTTTTCCAATGTGAAAAAATACCGAAAATTTGTATTCTCGAAATTTTAAAACTCAATTTTTCAAATTCCTGAAAATAGTAAATTGCCGAATTATACAATGCTTGATTTTTTAAAGTCCCAAAAATAGTACAAAAAGCCAAATTTCAGAATACCAAAATTCTCAAATTCCCAAAAATAGTAAATAAAAGAAAAAAATATTTAATAGTTTTTTCTGTTAGTATAATTTTTTATTTTATTTGGGGTATTTATTCTAAATTGTTCTTTTTTTGCAAATTTTAAAATTCGGCAATTCACTATTTTCGGGAATTGAAAATTAGGTAATTATACAATTTCGCGAAATTAATAATTTCGTTAATTTAAAATGCCTTCATTTTTCTAGTATCGTTAACTTTTACTTTTGAAATATGAAAAATGATAAATTGCCAAGATTTCAAATTACGGAAAATAGTAAAATGCCGAATTTTCAGATTCCATCAAAGAAATATCCAATAGTTTTTTTCTCGAATATTTGAAAATTCGGGTTTTTAAATTTCAGTAATAAACATTTTTGGGGAAGACATAATTTTCCCAAAAAAACCGAAATCCGGAATTCTTAAAAACGCCAAAAATGTAGTTAATGGAATAGGAAAATTCAGAGAAATAAAATTTTTCGAAAAATTAATTGACCGAAAAAAAAAAAACTTCCTAAATTGTTTTATAACAATTCAGAAATTTAGAATCACCGAAAATCTAAAACCAAAAATGATTAAATTAATCAAGTTGAGAAAGTTTAAATTCCCGAAACGTTAAACATTATTTTATTTTTCATTTTTTTGGAATTCGAAATTTCTTTGGTATCCTAAATTCGATAATTCACTAATTTTTGGAATTTTCAAATTGGAATTTTCTAATTTAAATAATAATTAATGCAATCACGGGAACTTAATAACACCAGCAATTTGAAAGTTCTAAAGTTTTCTTATTTTCATTAACTTTCACTTTCGGAATATTTCAATTTCGTTACGATTTGGAATTTCCCAAATTTTCAGTTTTCGGAATTTTTCAATTTGGTAATTATATTTTCAGTATTTTTCAACATTCAAAATTTTAATCTTTCGATGAAATTATCTCACTTTCATTTTCTGTAGTTTTATTTTCCTTCAAAAATTTTTATTTAATGGAAAATGTCTGTTTCGCTAATCGAGCCGCCGGATGCAATAACCAGCATGACGCTCGAAAACGCGTGAGAGTATTGTCCGATCGTTTCAAAAAAAGAAAATTTTCAGAATCGAAATATCAATTTTTTGAAAAAGTGAAATTGTAGACAATAAGGAAATTAATCTTTTTTCTATTAGAATTTTTTTCTCAAACGTTTATTTTTAATAATAAATACAAAATATTGAAAAAAAGTTTCTGCCTGAGTTAATTAAGTTTTATCTCAGAAAATTTTTAACGAATCGATATGAGATTTTCCAGGAAACTTCAATCAACTTTGCTTAACAAATCAATCACTGGAAGCTGTTCCGAGATAGAACGATTTAAGTTTTAAAACTTAATTAAATTATGGAGAAACTATTTTTCAATATTTCGGTTTTATTATTAAAAATAAACGTTTGGCAAAACAATTCTAATAGGAAAAAGTTTAATTCCCTTATTGTACACAATTCTACATTTTTCAAGAATTGACTTTTCGATTTTGAAAATTTTTTGTTGTTGAAACGATTGGACAATCCTTTCACGCGTTTTCGAGCATCAGGCTGGTTATTGCATCCGGCGACTCAATTATTTTTCTCTGTATTTTTCCCCATTCGCGACACTAAAAATTCGGCAAAATAATTTTATTCCGAATATAAAAATTCATTCTAACTTGTCTTAAGATCCAAAACCGAATCCACCAGTATTTCTTAATTTGACTCAGGAAGCCTATTTACAAGACAGAAATCTAGAGGACAGGGGTGCGAGTTACGCTTTGAACTCGGTTACTACGCACTTACGGTACTTTGTACAGTAGTATATTGCACATTGTCTCTGACGGCGTTCGCGCTCGTTGAATATCATTGGATCGAGTATAAAATATGTATATAAAATATAATAAATCGAATGCTTCAGCCTTGCACGACCGGGTTGACCCCAGAAGGCTTATGCGCTGGATGATCTCGATGAGGCCGGTCGGAGCAACGGACCCGAAGCAGCCCATAAGACAACCAGCCATTGGTCGTTTGGTGAACGGTCCGATTTTTTCGATTTCCTCGGATCATGTCCCGCTGAACCTGTAATCGATGTAGCATGGCTCCTGCCACTAGGGCCGATATCACAGCCGAGAGTGCTACCACTATGAAGAGGGCGCTGAATCCTGGTACCGGAAGACAAATTCCGTAGACGACTTCTTCACGAATCCTGCCTTGGAAGACTGTTACAGCCTCGGCGTGGGTATCCGGACTGAAGGCCAGGTCAGCCTCGGAGATGACCTCGTAGATGCCACTCACTCCAACGTCGGCACTTCGCACCTTTCGGTCGGACACGACCATGGAACGTCTTCGGCGAACTGGATTTTCGGATGGAAGGGGGCCCATCTTCGGTTCCCGTTTTGAGTCGTTGGCCATGGTTCTCTTTTCAGAGTCCTCCTTCTTCTCGGATGATTCCTTTGCATCCTGATCGAGATCAACACCATCACCGTGATCGCTCTCCTCGTCAAGGTTGCGAGGTCCGTGAGGGAATCGCTCTTCACCTTCGTACCGTGTCACTCGGGCAGGTTCCTGATTAAAAAAAGATTTCTGGTTAATGTTTGTTGAAGAGGGAAATTTTATCGAAGGGTTGAACATTTGGGAGAAAAGTGGAGAACGGTGAATTGTGATCTACCCAGACACCACCCACCATTTTAACCATGGAACCGTAGCAAATTTAGAGCGATCCACGACTCGGCCTCATACCTGTTTCAGGACGAAATCGTGCGTTCATTTAGGGCAGGTTCCTGATTTAGAAAGAGATCTGTGTTTGATGCTAGTTCAAAAAGGAAGGAATTTTTACTAAGGGATTTGAAAATTGAGGATCAAAGTGGTGAACGAAAATTGTGGTCTGAATTTCTTTTTGAGTTAGGGGCCATACTTGAATTTCCAAGCGGATTAAGAGACCTGTCTAGACTATCCCACCCTTTTACCAATGGAAACGTAACAAATTTAGAGTGATCCACGACTCGGCCTCATACCTGTTCGAGAAGAATATTGTACGTACATACAGGGCAAGTTCCTGATTCAGAAAAAGATTTGTGGATAACGTTTGTTGAAAAAGGGAGGAATTTTTACTGGGGAATTTGAAAATTGGGGATCAAAGTGGAGAACGGTAAATTGTGGTCTGCATTTTTTTTGCGTTAGGGGCCATACTTAAATTACCACGCGGATTAAGGGGCCTGTCTAGACTATCCCACCCTTTTAACAATGGAAACGTAACAAACTTAGAGCGATCCACGACTCGGCCTCATACCTGTTTCAGGACGAGATCGTACGTACATTTAAGGCAAGTTCCTGATTTAGAAAGAGATTTGTGATTGATGTTTCTTAAAAAAGGAAGGAATTTTTACTCAGGGATTTGAAAATTGAGGATCAAAGTGGTGAAGAAAAATTGTGGTCTGAATTTCTTTTTGAGTTAGGGGCCATACTTAAATTTCCAAGCGGATTAAGGGATCTGTCTAGACTATCCCACCCTTTTACCAATGGAAACGTAACAAACTTAGAGTGATCCACGACTCGGCCTCATACCTATTTCAGGACGAGATCGTACGTACATTGAGGCTAGGTTCCTGATTTAGAAAGAGATTTGTGATTAACATTTGTTGAAGAAGGGTGAAATTTTTATTGAGGTTTGAAAATTGGGGATCAAATTTGAGGACTGTAAATTGCGGTCTGATTTTTTTCTGAGTTAAAGATCGTACTTAAATTACATAATGGATTGTAGGACCTATCTAGACTATCCCACCCTTTGAACAATGGAAACGTTATAAAACTTAGAGCGATCCACGACTCGTCCTCATAACTGTTTTAGGATAAATAATATCGTACGTACATTTAGGTCAGGTTCTTTATTTAAAAAGATATCTGTGATTAATATTGTTAAAAAAGGGAGGAATTTTTACTGGGGGATTTGAAAATTTGAGATCAAAGTCGAGAACGGTAAATTGTGGTCTGATTTTTTTTAAGTGAGGGGCGATACTTGAATTACCAAGCGGATTATAGGATCTGTCTAGCCTATCCTACACTTTTAACAATGAAAATGTCACAAATTTAGAGCGATCCACGACTCGGCCTCATACCAGTTTCAGGATAAGCTCGTACGTACATTTAGGGCAGGTTTCTGATTTAGAAAGAGACTTGTGATTAATCTTGGTTGAAAAAAGGGGGAAATTTTTATCGAGGGATAGGAAATTGCGAATCGAAATGGCGTATAGTAAATTGTGATCTGAATTCTTTTTGTGTTAGGGGCCGTACTTCAATCACGAAGCGGATTATAGGACCCATCTAGGCCATCCCACCCTTTCAACAATGAAACCGTAAAAAGTTTAGAGCCATCCACGACTCGGCCTCATACCTATTTGAGGACAAGATCGTACGTGCATTAAGATAATGTTTCTGATTGAGAGAAATTTGTAATTGAAGTTTGTTAAAGAACGAAGACATTTTTATTAGGAATTTGAAAATTGGGTATCAAAATGGAGAACGTCAAATTGTGGTCTGAAGATTTTTCTTTAGTTTATATTATAATAATACAATAATCAAATGTTTATAACGGATGATAGGACCTATCTAGACTATCCTACACTTTGAAAAATGGAACCGCAACAAATTTAGAGCGATCCACGACTTGGCCTCATACCGGTTTGAGGACAATAGCGTATGTACATTTAGGGCAAGTTCCTGATTTAGAAAGAGATTCGTGAATAATGTTTGTCAAAGAATGAAGGAGTTTTATTGGGAGTTTTTAAATTGGGGATCAAAGTGGAGAACGGTAAATTGTGGTCTGAAGATTTTTATTGAGTTTATATTATAACAATACAATCATTTGATTACATAACGGAAAATAGGACCTATCTAGACACCCCCACCTTTTCAATAATAAAAACGTAACAAATTGAGAGCGATCCACGACTCGGCCGCATACGTGTTTCAGGACTAGATAGTATGTACATTCAGGGCAGGTTCCTGATTTGAAAAGAGAGTTGTGATTAACGTTTGTTAAAGGAGGGACGAATGTTTACTGGGGGATGAAAAATTGTGGATCAAACTGGAGATAGGTAAATTGTTGTCTGAATTTTTTCTTTCGAGTTGGGGCCATACTTAAATTACATAACGGATTATAGGACCTATCTAGACATCCCCACCTTCTTACAATTAGAACGTAACAAAGTTTAGAACGTTTCACGTCTCGGCCACGCTCCTGATTTATAAAGAGATTTTTTATTACTGTTTGTTGAAGAAGGAAGGAATTTTTATTGGGCGGTTGAAAATAGGGGATCAAAGTTGAGGACAGTAAATTGTGGTCTGATTTTTTTTGAGCTAGGAGCTGTACTGAAATTACATAACGGATTATAGGACCTATGTAGATTATCCCACCCTTTTAACTATGAAAACGTAAACAATTTAGAGCGATCCACGACTCGGCCACGCTCCTGATTTATAAATAGATTTGTGATTAATTTTTGTTGAAGGAGAAGGGAATTTTTATTGGGGGGTTGTTAATTTGGGATCATAGTTGAGGACAGTAAATTGTGGTCTGATTTTTTTTTTTTGAGTCAAAGGCCATACTCAAATTAAATAACGGATTATAGGACCTGTCTAGACTATCCCACACTTTTAACAATAGCAACATAACAAATTTAGAGCGATCAACGACTCGGCCTCATACCTGTTTGAGGACGAGATTGTGCGTTCACTTAGGGAAGGTTCCTAATTTAGAAAGAGATTTGTGGTTAATGTTTGTTAAAGAACGAAGGAATTTTTATTAGGGATCTGAAAATTGGGGATCAAAGTGGGGAACGGTAAATTGTCGTCTGAATTTTTGTTTTCAGTAAGGGCCGTACTCAAATTGCATAACAAATTATAGGAACTATCTAGAATATCCCACACTTTTAACAATGGAACCGCAACAAATTTAGAGCGATCCACGACTCGGCCTCATACCTGTTTCAGGACAAGATCGTACGTACATTCAGGGTAGGCTCCTGATTTAGAAAGAAATCTGTGATTGATGTTTGTGAAAGAAGGGGGAAGTTTTCATCGAGGGGTTGGAAATTGGGAATCAAAGTGTAGGACAGTAAATTATGGTCTGATTTTTTTCTGAGTTAGGGGCCGGACTTGAATTACTAAGCGGATAATAGGACCTATCTAGACTATCCCGCCCTTCGAACAATAGAACAGTAACCAATTCAGAGCGATCCACGACTCGGCCTCATACCTGTTTTGACAATAATAATGATATACATCTTCATACGTACATTCAGGGTAGGCTCCTGATTTAGAAAGAGATTTGTGATCAATTTTTGTTGAAGAAGGGGGAAATTTTCATCGAGGGGTTGGAGATTGGGGATCAAAGTTGAGGACAGTAAATTGTGGTACGCATTTTTTTAAATTAGGGGCCGTACTCAAATTAAAAGCGGATAATAGGACCTATCTAGACACCCCCACACTTTTAAGAAGTGAAACATAACAAATTTAGAGCGATCCACGACTCGGCCTCATACCTGTTTCAGGACGGGATCGTACGTACACTTAGGGTAGGTCCTGATTTAGGAAGAGATTTGTGAAAAATGTTTTTTAAAGAACGAAGAAATTTTATCAGGGATTTGAGAATTGGGGATCAAAGTGGAGAATGGTAAATTGTGGTCTGAAGATTTTTCTTGAGTTTATATAATAATAATACAATAATTTCATTACATAATGGATTATATGACCTATCTAGACACCCCTCACCCTTTTAAGAAGTTAAACGTAACAAATTTAGAGCGATCCACGACTCGGCCTCATACCTGTTTCGGGACAAGATTGTTCGTGCGTTTAGGGCAGGCTCCTGATTTAGAAAGTAATTTGTGATTAATTTTTTGTTAATTAACGGAAAATTTGGTATTTATTATAATTTATTGTATTTTATTTCAGGAATGTATTTTCATCTGAGACCCTTTCCACTACTTAAAGAATTTTTCTCATGCTATCCCATTCTTTTTCATTTATCAATATTTATATAATGCTGTTTGAAAACTCAAGCGTTAGTTTATTTCATAATTTTTCCTAAATCAAACATAAATAAATTAATATTTTGAAATTAAAAATTTTTTTAGCTGCATTTCAATTGCATAAATAATAATAAATAAATAAATTGATTAAATTCATATTTGTTGAATGCAATTTCATAGTATAATTCCAGAAAAACTTGTGGTTTCTAGTATAATTATTTCTGCAGTGTCTCATTTTTTTAAAATATTCATTTGAAATTGTAAAAAATTATCAAATGATTTTACTAAAAATTATAGGTTTTTGCTATAATTTGGAAACTTTTACATAATTTTGCATGTAATTGCAAAAATCTTGAAGAATTAAAATTTTCAATTCATTATAATTTATTCCAATTTATTGTAATTTATTGCTTTTATTGTCAATAAATCTTTTCCAAATCCGAACATTGAAAAATTAGCTTATCAATAACAAAAAGACATTTTCAACAAAATAGTCAAATTTTCAAATGAAGAGAAGCATTTTTAATACAAAAATTAATTTTCAATCAAAGAGATAAATTTTCAAACTAAAATCATGAATCTTTGAAAAATGATTTTTTAACAAAGTGGTTCAATCCTCAACCCAGTAGTTTTATTTATAACAAATGAAGATGCATTTTGAACGAATGAAATAATAGTAGAAAAGGTTTGAGAAAAGGGTAATTTTCAATTAAAAAAAAGAATTTTTAACTAAAGAGATGCATTTTCAACAAAAATGTTAATTTTTCCCAAAACAGTTGCATTAATCACCAAAAAGGGGAAATTTCAAACCCAAAAGATCAGGTCTCTATCAAAAAAGAAGAATTTTCAACTAAAAAAGATAAATTTTCAAGCGAAAATGAAAAAGATACCTTTTTAGTTGAAACAAATCAATTTTTCCCAAAAAAATGAATTTTCAACCAAAATGATGAATCTTCAACTGGAATAGTTCAATTTTCAGTCAAAAAAATTAATTTCCAATAAAAAATATGAATTTTTAACTAAAATCATTAATCTTCAAAAAGAAAGATTTTCTAATGAAGTGGTTCAACCAAAAAAATGCATTTTTGTCTAATGATGTAATAGTAATATTTCATCTCAAAAAGTATTTTAATTTTAAATAAAAAATAACTAAGTTCCACAAAAAGACGAAGTTTCATCCAAATACATGATTATTCATGCAAATAGTTGAATTTTCAACTAAAAAGCTAATTTTTTAACAAAAAATGGAAAAAGTTAAATTTTCCATGAAAAAGTTAATTTTCCATAAAAAAGGGAATTTTTGACAAAAATAGTCAAATTTTCAACTACAGAGTTGAATTTTCCACCAAAAAGTTTCATTATTAAAAAAAGGGAAAATGTAAACCAAAAAGGTCAGTTTTATATTAAAACGACAAATTTTTAACTAAAAAAGATAAATTTCCAACCCAAAATGGGAATGTTATATTTCCAGTTATAAAAATGAATGTTAAACCAAAACAAAAAATATTTCCAAGAAAATAGTTGAATTTTCAACCAAAGAGATGAACATTTCATGAACAAACAAAAATTTAACAAAGTAATTCAGCTTTTACTCAAGTAATTAAATTTTCAATTGAAAAAGACCAATTTTCAACATAATAGTTAAACTTTTAACGAAAGGCATTAATTTTAAACCAAAATGATGAATTTTTAGATGGAATGGTTGAATTTTCCGTTTAAAAATTAATTGTCAACTAAAGAGACGAATTTTGAACTAAAATGATGAAACTTAAAAAAAAAACATTTTTTAACGAAGTTGTTCAACCTTCATCCAAGTAGTTCAATTTGAAAAAAATGCATTTTTAACGTACGTGATGTAAATGTAGATATTTCAAACCAAAAAGGATTTTAATTTTAAATTAAAAATAGCTCAATTTACACATAAAACCCGAATTTCTAACAACGTTGTCGAATTTTTAAGCAAAAAAGATTTCAGTAGAATTTTCAAAACCAAATAAAATATGCATTTTCCTTATAAAAGTTAACCGAAAATAAAATCGTTAGGAAGAAGCAACTACCGAAAAAAGAGAAAGAAATACAAGAATAAATTAATAACAAGAATATTATATCAGGATAGCTGCAAAATTTAATTTTTCAAATTCCCTAATTATTCCCTGAGAATTTATATTCAAAGACCACCATTTTCAAGATGGAACAATTTAAAAATAGATTCTTTGATAAATAGAATAACAAAATTTCAATTTTTTCAAGTTTATCATCTTTGACAGTTATCTAAAGTGCTTCGTATGAAAATTTCCCGAATTTTACAAAATGTGTACAAAGCCCCTGACTTTTCTTTAATTTACATGTTTTTCCTGACTAATGGCCACCCTGTTCATTCCGAAAAAAAATTCTGGTCACCCTAGAGACATATCGTTGAACCACTCTTTCTTTAGATAGAATCATTCAAATACCTAAGAAAAACAAATTATAAAATCATTCCTGATAAAAATATTGATGAAAAAATTACCAAAATCGGTGGCGGAAGTTGAGGATCCATGGAAGGTAGACCCGGATGCGAGTCAGTGGCATGCTTGAAGACTCGATTGCTCATCATTTGTGCTTGTGCCTTCGGGGCTGATTTTTCGACTCCCAGGAACTGGCCACCAATTGAGGTCATCTCATCGCCATTCTGGATGATGTCGTCGTACATTGAGCCATCTTCTTCGTGATTTGTGGACGTCGTCGTCGTTTGTGAATACAAAGGCTTTATGTTCACGTCTTTGCGTTCCTGAATGTAATGACCCCCAGAATCGTTCAACTGACAATGGTCCAGACATCCGTGTCGACATATCTCCACCTTTCAAAAAAAGACAAAGGGCGAAAGGTTAATTGTATTCCAGAAACGATTGTTGCGGACTTTTCCTCAAGTCAACAGCCTCTTGTACTTGACTACATGCAACTAAATATTATTCTGCGTGAGGACATTTCAGTTTGTTGTACAGGTTTAACTCTTCTCGACAAAATCAGTTTGAAAAAGACAAAGGAGGAAAAGTCAATTGTATTCCACGAAACATTTTAGCGGACTTTAGCTATGTCAACTGTCATGATCAATGTCAAATCTAAATGACAATTGAATTACGTTTAATGCTCGTATTGCTGACAATGTACCAACTGTGGTTCCGATTTGTTTCAGTAAGTTTTGTTGAAGTGTATAGAGCGTCTTGTGCTTGATCTTGTGCATCTAAATGCTGATCTGTGTGAGAAAGAAAAGGTTAATTATATTCCAGAAATCATTATCTTGGACATCCCCACAAGTTACATCAAGTGCACATAAAAAAATAAGGCTTTGATTTTGTTTTATCTCATTTCTTCCAAACACATTACGAACTTTAGCTACCTTCACTGTCATAATCAATGCCAAATCTGAAAAAGTATAATTATTCACAATGTTCGTACTGTTCAAGACGAACCAACTATAGTTTCGTTTTGTTTCAGTAAGTTTCGATACCGTTTTCATGTATAGGTTTAACTTGTCTCGATAAACCTAATTCAACAAAAATAAAGGAGGATAGGTCAATAGTTACAAACCATTATCGCGGATTTCTTCTTGAGTGCACATAACACATTAGCACTTCAATTTCGTTTCAGCTCATTTTCTTACAAACTCGTTACGAACTTTAGCTATGTTCACTGTCATGATCAATCTCAAATTTGAAAAACAATTGTAATACTTGCAATTTCTGTATTGCTCACAATGTACCAACTGTGGTTCCATTTTATTTCAATAAGTTTTGAAACTGTTTTCATGTTTCGAATAAAAGTTATTTTCATTGTAAGCAGTGTCTGATCATTGATAATGTACGTCTAAATTTTAATCCTCGTAAGGATATTTTAGTCCATCGCTCAGGTTTAACTTGTCTCGCAAAATCAATTCAAGAAAGACAAAGGAGGATAGGTCAATTGTATTCTACCAACCATTATCTCGGACTTATTCTTGAGTGCACATAACTAATTAGAACTGAAATTTTGTTTTAGCTCATTTTCTTACAAACTCGTTACGAACTTTGGCTATGTTCATTGTCATGATCAGTGTCAAATCTGAAAAAGAATTGTATTACTTGCAATTTCTGTATTGCTTACAATGTATCAACTGTGTTTCCCTTTTGTTTCAGTAAGTTTTGACACTGTGTTCATGTTCCAAATATAAGTTTTTTTTGTTTATTGTAAGTGTCTTTTCGTTGATCTTGGACATCAAAATGATAATCTTCGCGAGGATATTTTCGTCCATCGGACAGGTTTAACTTGTCTCATCAAAATCAGTTCAACAAAGACAAAGGACGAAAGGTCAATTGTATTCTACAAACCATTATTGCGGACTTCTTCTTTAGTGCACATAACAAATCATAATTTTAATTTTGTTTCAGCTCATTTCCTTACAAATTCGTTACGAACTTCAGCTATGTTCGCTGTCATGATCAATGCCAAATCTGAAAAAAAATTGTATTACTTGCAATTTCTGTATTGCTCACATTGTACCAACTGTGGTCCTCTTTTGTTTCAGTAAGTTTTGAGACTCTTTTCATGTTCCGAATGAATGTTTATTGTTTTCAGAGTATACATCTTGTGCACCTTAATGTTAGGCTGCGTGAGATATTTCAGTCCATCCGACAGGTTTAGGGCGTCATAACTATACCAATTTCTATAAGACAAATTAGGAAAGGTCAATGGCATTCCAGAAATCATTATAGGAGACTCTTCATCAAGTGCACATAAACAAATAGGGCTATAGTTTTGTCAGTATGCTTGTATTTTTCAAGATGAACCAACTATAGTTTCGCTCTGTTTCAGTAAGTTTTGATACCGTTTTCATGTTCTGGATGATAGTTTGCTTTTTTCATTGTATGCAGCTGGATGTACTTGACTACGTGCATCTAAATGATAACATACATGAGGATAATTCAGTCCATCAAACAGGTTTGTATTGTCTCGCCAAAATCAACTCAACAAAGACAAAGGAAAAAAAAAGAAAACAAACTCATTAAGAACTTCAGCTACGTTCACTGTCATAATCAATGTCAAATCTGTCGCATCTACAGCTAGGTAATTAGCGACGGGAACAGTTAATCGAAGAATTCGATTTATGCTATTGTAGGGTCATTGATAAAACTTCTAAGATTCGTTTGTTAGGAAAAAATGGTAAGTACAGCAAATTCGTTTTTAAAAAAATTCGTTAATATGGAGTATTTCATTAAATTCGAGAAAACAAATTGATTTCTTTTAAGAATTTGACTGTTTTTTCGGCTTGCGTGAGTTGTCCTAATGCTTTTTGAAGAGAGACTGGTATTCCTAATTTATGTCAGCTATCGCTGTATCTTCTGCACTCAATAATGAGATGTTTTGCCTTGATCGTGAAGTTGCATTGATCACATTGGGGAGGATTGGACTTTTCAAAGATGTGTTCATGAGTGAATTTCGTGTAGCCGATTCGAAGTCAAGTGAGAACTACATGATCTTTTCTATTAATTGTCTTCCATGTTGGATGGTTAGGATTGATCTTCGTGATAAGGAAGTTTTCGTTTTCATAACATTCAATAGGTTCTCTCCAATGGTTTTGAATTATTTGCTGAAATTTTTGGCATCAGACAAGAGAAGGTGAAGATTTGCTTCTTCGATTGGCAATATAGCAGCGAACTTTGCAAGATCAGCCTGTTCGTTACCTGTGATACCTTGGTGAGAGGGAATCCATGCGACAATGATGTTTTTGTTGTTTTGTTAGTATCCAGTGTATATTTTGTGGGTTTTCTGTATTTTTAGGTCTCGGAAGTTTCTTTGTTGGATGTTTTAGAGGATACTGAGAGAGTCACTACAGATTAAGAAGTTGTTTCCGGGAAGGGATTTGCATGTCTCATATTCTTTAACTAGGGCAGCCACCTCAGCTGAAAAGACGCTGCACTTATCGGGTAAACTGAAATAGAGCTCTAGGTTGTTGGTGTAGAAAGAACTGCCAGTTCCAGTTTCTGTCTTCGATCCGTCGGTGAAAATGAGACTGAAGTTAAAGTATTTTTGTTTCATTTTTCAAAGAGATCTATTCATTGTTGATTATGGAGTTCTTCCTTCCTGTACTGTGAAAGACTGAGATCGCTTTCTGGTATGTTAATACACCATGCAGGATCTGCACTGATTTGGTTAATTTGGATAGGGGGCATTTGAGTTGATGGTTCGTTCAAATAGTTTTTGAAGATTATTCCGCTTGGTTTTGGTAGATTTGGCTTTTTTGGTAGTCGCTATTCTTTTTTTCCTGAAAGACTAGTTGATGGGTTGGATTATCTTCATATGCCGCAATCGATACTCCTTGTTTAAGAGTGAGTTCCAGTCTTCTGTTGTCTAAAGAAGGTTCGTCAATTTCTTGCTGAATGCTTTTGTTTGGGCTCGTGTGAAAAGCTCCACAGATTTTGAGGCCAGTGTTGTCGATCAGGTTGAGTAAGGCGAGGATAACGGGTTTTGCTCAATTTTATATATTATCGATTCATAGTCAAGTTTTGTTCGGATTATTGCTTTGTATGTAAGCCTTAGCACATGTCTGCTCCCCAGTTTCGGTAGGATAAGATTTTGAGGATTTTCATTTGTTTTTTGTAGTCTTCTTTTAATTTAAGAATGTGAGGCCTCCATATGAGTTTTAGATCAAAAATCAAGTTTAGTAGTTTCATCCGAATTACTCTTATAATGTCGTGCTGATCAAGTTGTTAGTTTGGGATAGATATCCACATTTTCTTTTGAGATAAGATGAGGTGTTCTGTTTTGGATTGCCGAAATTTGTACCCAGTTTTGAGTGAGCAATCCCATATTTGATTGAGACTTTTTTGAAGGGCATCTATGGTAGATTCGTAGTTTTTTTCCTTGCAGTAAATAGTTAAATCGTCAGCAAACATGGTGACTCCTTCTGGATTTGAATTTATCAGATAGGTCTCCATTCACTCGAATGTTTCGTTCATTGAAGAAGTTTTTAATCAAAGCTGGAAGGTTTCTATATATTCTATAGTTTATTATTTTCAGTGTGTGCAACGTATTGTAGTTGACTATGTGCATCTAAATGATAACATACGAGAGGACAATTCAGTGAATCGAACAGGTTTAGCATGTCTTATCAAAATCAATTCAAAAACAAAAAAGGAGGAAATGTCAATGGTATTCCGAGAATCATAATCGCGGACTTCTTCTTTAATGTGCAACGTCTTGTTCCTGACTACGTGCTTACTAATGATAACCTACCTGAGGACAAATCAATCCATCCCACAGATCTGATTGTTCTTGACTAAATCAATTCAGAACAGACAAAGGAGAAAAGGTTAATTGTATTCCAAAAATCATTATCGCTGACTTCACCTCAAATGTGCAACGTCTTTTTGTTGTCTACGTGCTTTCTAATGATGACCTACCTGAGGACAATTCAATCCATCCCACAGATTTGATTGTTCCTAAATAAATCAATTCAGAACAGACAAACGAGAAAAGGTCAATGGTATTACAAAAATCATTATCGCCGACTTCTTCTCAAATGTGCAATGTCTTGTTCTTGACTGCGTGCTTCTAAATGATAGTCTACCTGAGGACAATTCGACCCATCCCACAGATTTGATTTTTATTGACTGAATCAATTCAGAACAGATAAAGGAGGAAAGGTCAATGGTATTCCAAAAATCTTTATCGCTGACTTCCCCTCAAATGTGCAACGTCTTTTTGTCATCTACGTGCTTCCTAATGATAACCTACCTAAGGACAATTCAATCCATCCCACAGATTTGATTGTTCTTGACTAAATCAATTCAGAACAAACAAAGGAGGAAAGGTTAATTGTATTCCAAAAAACATTATCGCGGACTTGATGACACACCTGGAGAACGCAAATTACTTTATCTCGTCAAAGATAAGAGTACTCAACATATATAAGGTTGAAGGTAGTCAGACTGGTCCCAGTGAGTGGAATGCAAGTCTGTCTCGTTTCTATCTTCCTGGTTGATCGTAATAAAGAACTACTTTTATTGAATTGGAAAGATTTCAATATTAAATTATTTATAAATTAAATTTGAAAGCAGCAACATTAATATCCAATGAGTCTGTGATATTTCTGTTTCTATTAGCTAGAAACTAGTGCCATTAATTTAAGAATTAAGTACCCAATACTTATTTTCTTTCAGAATTTTGTTTTTATTTTCAAATTTTTGTTCGTGGATAGTCAAATAATTTTATGTAAAGATGAGATTTGACAGATCGCTTTCGTTCAGATAACTAAATATTTAAAAATCAACAATATCTAGTTGAAGGCAGTAGTTTTTGTCCATCCAATTTCAGAATATAATTGATTTGTGCCTTTCGGAAATATAGTATTTCCAAACATTTTTGAATATTCTGTTGAAATTAATTTTTCAAAATGAAAAATCATAAAAAATTTTTCCAGAAATCTCACAACAATTATCTATTATCTGCAATCCTTTGACAATTCTTAAAAAGGTTCAAAACTTTATTTTGACATCCTTGAAAATCTACATTTCGTTTTGAATTTTTTTAACTCTTTTATAATTTAAAATTATTCTTTAAATATTTATGAAACTTATAAATATCATTAAAAATTATTCAAAATTTTCCTGAAATGTTTGAAAAATCTTTAAGGTTGAAAAAATTGCCTAATAGTCTTCTAGATTTGTCTTGACATTTTCAGAAATCTTTTTAAATCGAAAAAAAATTTTCCAAATGAAAAAATGAAAAATTTCCAGGAATCTCAAGTATAGTTTATTCGCTTGAAACATTTCAAAATTCGTATAAAGCTTCTTAATTTCTTGTTCGAAATCTACAATACACTTTCAAAAATTTGTTTGTTGTAAACTTTTTGAAATTTTTTCTTTTTGATCTAAAATCTTCTTCATTCTTTTTCAAAATTTCATAAAATCATTTAAATTGTTTAAAAAATTTTTTCTAATTCAAAAAATCATTAAGAAATTGCGCAGGAATTTTAAAACAGTGTTTTATTTGTTCGAAACCTTTTATAACTCTCAAAAAGCTTCTTTTGCGGAAATTTTAAATCTCGACATTCGTTTAAATAGTTTTGAAATCTTTTTAGGTTAAAAAATATTTCTGGATCATCTCAACACTTTTAAATACCTCTTAAACTTACTGTGTTTTTTCTGAATTTTTTTAATCTTGCGAAATTGAAAAATTTTGATCTGATCATTTTTCAAATTAAAAAATCAATTTAAACATTCCCAGAAATCTAAAAAAAAGTTTTTTATTTCTTGCAACCTTTCAAAATTCTAAAAAAGATTCTTTTTCGAAAACTTCAAAAATCTACATTCGATTGAAGTGTTTTGAAATCTATAAATTCAAATTATTTTTGAATCTTTTGAAAATTTCTGAAACTTCTAAATATGAGATGGAACCTTGTAATTTTGACTCTTTCAAATAGAACCTTGTCATTTGGACTGTTTGAGATGGAACCTTGTCATTTAGACTCTTCGAGATAGAACCTTGTCATTTGAACTCTTTGAGATAGAACCTTGTCAATTGGACGTTTTGAGATGGAACCTTGTCATTTGGACTCCTTGAGATAGAACCTTGTTATTTGGACTCTTTGAGATAAAACCTTGTCCTTTGGACGGTTTGAGCCTTGTCATTTGGGAATTTTGAGATGGAACCTTGTCATTTAGACTCTTTGAGATGGAACCTTGTTACTGTATTTTTTCTGAACTTTTTTAATTTTGCGAAATTGAAAAATTTTGATCTCATATCTTCTTAATTATTTTTCGAAGATTTATAAAATCATTCAAAATGTTTTGAAATATTTCTCAATTTTATTTTCTCTTAAATTTAATTTTCCAAATTAATAAATCAATTTAAAGATTCCCAGGAATCTTGAGAAAGTTTTTTATTTTCTTGCAACCTTTCAAAATTCTAAAAAAGATTCTTTTCCGAAGACTTCAAAAATCTACATTGGATTGAAATGTTTTGAAATCTATAAATTCAAATTATTTTTGAATCTTTTGAAAATTTCTGAAACTTCCAAATATGAGATGAAACCTTGTCATTTGGACTCTTTGAGATAGAACCTTGTCATTTGGACTTTTGGAGATGGAATCTTGTCATGCGGCCCCTTTGAAATGAAACCCTGTCATTTGGTCTGTTTGAGATGGAACCTTCTCATTTGAACTCTTTGAGATGGAACCTTGTCATCTGGCTCTTTTGAAATGGATCCTTGTCATCTGACCCCTTTGAGATGGAACCGCGTCATTTGGACTCTTTGAGATAGAACATGGTCATCTGGCCCCATTGAGATGAAGCCTTGTCATCCAGCCCGTTTAAGATGACATCTTTTTACTCAGGCTCAATGAGATGGAACCTTGTCATGCGGCCCCTTTGAGATGGAACCTTGTCATTTGGACTGTTTAAAATGGAACCTTGCTATTTGGTATCTTTGAGATAGAACCTTGCCATTTGGACGGTTTCAGATGGAACCTTGTCATTTGGATTCTTTGAGATGGAACCTTGTTATTTGGACCCCTTAAGATAAAACCTTGTCATATGGACAGTTTGAGATGGAGCCTTGTCATTTGGACTTTTTGAGATAGTACCTTGTCATCTGGCCCCTTTGAGATGGAACCTTTTCATTTGGACTCTTTGAGATGGAACCTTTTCATCTGGCTTCGTTGAAACGGAACCTTGTCATTTAGACTCTTTGAGATAGAACCTTGTCATCTAGACACTTTGAAATGGATCCTTTTCATATGACGCCTTTGAGATGGAACCTTGTCATCTGGCCCCTTTGAGATGAAACCTCGTCATCTAGCCCATTTAAGGTGAAATCGTTTTATTTGGACTCTTTCAAATGGAACCTTGTCATGCGGCCCCTTTGAAATGAAACCCTGTCATTTGGTCTGTTTGAGATGGAACCTTGTCATTTGGACCCTTTGAGATGGATCCTTGTCATTTGGACTCTTCGAGATAGAACCGAGTCATCTGGACTCTTTGAGATGGAACCTTGTCATCTGGCCCCTTTGAGATGGAACCTTGTCATTTGGAGTCTTTGAGATAAAACCTTGTCATCTGGACTCTTTGACATGGAACCTCGTCATTTGGACTCTTTGAGATGGAACCTTGTCATTTGGACTCTTTGAGATAAAACCTTGTCATCTGGACTCTTTGACATGGAACCTCGTCATTTGGACTCTTTGAGATGAAACCTTGTCATTTGGACACGTCCTTATTCACGCAGCGTCGAAAACCAATCAGTTTTTCGACAAAATGTAAGCGAGATTTCGTGACTACAATTTTTTAGGAACAAAAAAAATATTTTAAATAACTTAAATTGTAATTAATGGATTCAACAAACCTTGCACTTGATGTGAACGCTGAGTGCATCTGGGAATTTGAATGCGTGGAAAAAGGCGTAAGCGATGACTGTCGCGCGATCATCAGATCCGCGGGCCTTCAAAAAACGGCTTATCATTTTGGGCCTCAGAACGCAGCCGAATTCATCGCTAAGTTGAATCGTATGACCTCCGCCATCAGAAGCCACGCAGGATTTAACTCGCATGTCGAATTCGCCTTGAAAAACATAAGAAAAATAAGAATAAATTCATAAGGTTTCAGAACAATTCAAGTTCCATTCGAAAGAATTCAAAGAATTTAAAAGAATTGAAAAGAATTGAAAAGAATTCAAAAGAATTCAAAAGAATTCCAAAGAATTCAAAAGAATGCAAAAGAATTCAAGAGAATTCAAAAGAATTCAAAAGAATTTAAAAGGATTCAAAATAATTCAAAAGCATTCAAGAGAATTCTACAGAATTCAAGAGAATTCAAAAGAATTCAAAAGGATTCAAAAGAATTCAAAAGGATTCAAAAGAATTCAAAAGGATTCAAAAGCATTCAAAAGAATTCTACAGAATTCTGAAGAATTCAAAAAAATTCAAAAGAATTCTGAAAAATTCGAGAAAAAAAATCTAAAGAATTCAAAAGAATTCAAAAGGATTCGAATGAATTGGATAAAAATGTTGAAAATAAAATACATTATGTTAATTTCCCTCCAATTGGAATGAATTTAGAGGAATTTAAGATAAACGAGGAGAATTCGATAAAATTAATGAAAATGCAAGGTGAATTAAAAAACTTCAAATAAATTGAAAACAATTTAAAAATATTAAAAAACTTAATTGAATTCAGTAACTTTGAGATAAGCTCAGAAAAATGCAAGAGAATTCAAAGAATTTGATGAAATGCCTAAGAATTGAGGATCAATGAAATAAAAATTTGTAGATATTTGAAAAAATCCATTGAATCAGATAGAATTCAGTGAATTTAGAAGAATTTAAGTGAATGGAAAAATTCAGAAGAATTCCAGAGAATTTAAAAGAATTCAGGGTGAGTTCCAAAAAAATTTCAAATCTCTTCAAATCTTCGAGGCCCTACTAATTTCTAATACAAGAAGTGACTAATGATTATGAAACAATTGAACTTAAATTCAAGAGAATTCAAATGAATTTAAATAAAATTAGAAAAATTGGATGAAATTCATAAAAAATCAATCTGAATTAAAAAAACAATCGAGTGAATTCAAAACCATTCAAAAAATTAATTAAATTTATTATAATTGAGTGAATTTAAAAGAATTTGAAATGATTTAGAAGAATTTCAAAGAATTCAGGATAAATTAATAGAAATAATACAATTCAGAAGAATTGAAAAGAATTAGAAAGAATTCAGGATAAATTATTAGAA
>JAABKJ010000971.1:0-32043 GCA_011634705.1 Andricus grossulariae
CTACAATATTTAAAATCCTTTAAAATCATTTCAGATCCCCTAAAAATACTGAAATCAATTGAAAATTCTGTAATGAATCTTTTAAAATACTCTAAAATATTTCAAATTCTTTAAGATCTTTTAAGATTCTTTAAGATTTTTAAAGAGTGAAATCATTTGAAAATAATTTACAATCAAACATTTGGCGTAAATAAATTTAAATAATAAATATTTATATGAACAAATATTTATTCACTAATTTAATTTCCTAAAAATTTAATATTGTGATATTTTACAGAATTTTTTCACGCAAAAAGTAAGCCATCATTAGTTAAAATTGCATAATTTATTCAAGCTTTGATAACATATTATGAAAAAAGGTCGCTAAAGAATGAAATGTTTCCAAATTAGGAAAATTTATCTTACTTAATCACCACATATAAAATTTTACTTATAACTTAATTGATTCAGAAAATATTAATTAATTCGCAAAATCCTTGACTTAATCTCTTCTCTATTTTTTATACAAACTAATTTCCTAAGAGGTGAAATTATTATATGGAATTCGGATACTGGATTTTATATTTGTATTATATCTAAAGGCTTTTCAAAATATTTATGAAATAATTTTATTTAAAGGGGTATCATTAAATTCTTGCTAGAAAGCCGAGTAGGCAATCCAAATGGAAATATTAACATTACTTAATATTTATTATTTACATTAATACTACTTAAATGATTATAGTGGATAAATAATGCAGCGGATTTCTTTGTGAGGAATTTTCAATCAAGGAATGTGCACCACTTGCTTGTTAATATATATTAAAATGTTTTTACTACACTTATAAATTTAGTTATAATTGCAAAATACTTCAAATATCTGCTAAAGCGACAAATTTTTACAAATTTATATAGAGGAACGTCCTACAGTGGATAATGCAACATACAGTGGATAATTATTAATTAAGAAAACAAATAAAAAAAAATAGTTTTAATTTGAGTTTATTAACACGTATAGGGTCTTAACTATCAACTAAATTACATTAATTATTTTAGAAGCATTATTATTTTTAATTAATAATTATCCACTGTAGGGGGGTTTCCCCTACTTAACACCTCTGTTATCGTTGGAAAATATCCGATAAGAAATGTATAAAAATAAATTTTCCTATATATTAGGATATAATTTACGGGTCTAATGGCAGTGAAATATTTTTCTTGGCTATCAAAAATCTACTAAAGTACAAATGACCTGTAATAAAAGCTTCCTGTATATCTTACTATCATAAAACCATAAACGGAAATTAGGGAAAATTATTGCACACACTTGTCAGTTGAATTTATTCGATATATTTCACTTCAAATCGTCAAACTGTTACATTTTGCACAAGTAAAATTAACAATAAAAAGTTCTTAACAATCAAAAATTGTTCCCTCTTTTAATTGTAAGTGCCTTAAATCCGTAAGACATAAAAAAATATACAATCTGTTATTCATGATTTAATTGGGCAATGGTCAATTTCGCGCCAGCTACCTGCATGTGGTTCCCCCACTACGCGGCTTGCCCTCACTCAGCGGAACTGCTGCCACCGAGCCTGGTCAGCGGGAGTACTTTGTATCTAATGGGGACTAAAATGTGAAATTTAGCAATTTTTTAATTTAGCACTTGGTAATTTATCAACATAATATTGGAAATCTGTAAATTAGAACGATTCCAACGATATATTATTTGACTTAAGAAGTTAATAATTAAAGAATAGATGTTCAAGTTTACGTGAAATTTCATGAAAAATTTTTCATTACATTTTACTCAAATCAACTGTAGTAGAATTTGTAATTTGAAAGTGCTTCAGTGTTACAAATTAAACGAATCCGAACAGAGCATGAAAAAAATTCACAATTCAAAATTAGATTTCCAAACTACAGGTATGATTAACAGGAACTTATGATGCTTATATACTGAAAAACTTTCCATAAAATTTCACATGACCTTGAACATTTATCCTTTAATTTTCAACTTTTTAAGTCAAATAACATATCGTTGGAATCGTTATAATTCGCAGATTTCGAATATTATATTTGTAAATTGCCAAGTGCTAAATTAAAAAAATGTTATATTCCGCATTAGGAACAAAGGACTCCCGCTGACCAGGCTTGGCTGCAGAAGTTCGGCTGAGTGGGGGAAGCCGCGTGGTGGGGGAACCGTAGGCAGATAGCTGAGGCGGAATTGTCATCTGCCCATTTAATTTATACCACTTTCTCAGCATTCCCAGAAGGTGTTCGATTTTGCATTCAAATAAGGGAATCCGAAATCCACAAATTATTGTGATATGACGCCTTATCTGATTTAGAGGCAATTCATCAATTGGCTTGGATTTGATGTCAAGATTTATTGCTTTCTAAGGATTCGCTTCTTTATAGGGACGATCTTATCTTGAGTAATTATACGTGTGGAAGTGATTCATTACTGATTGAAGGAATCTAATTTATGCTAGAAAATATTTATTGGGAATAGATAACCAAAATAGATAGCAAAAATATACAAAGTGAAACAAGCTCTTGATTAATTTCCAGCACATCTTTTTTATCCAACTTGACTATAAAATTCGCAGAAATAAATTAAATTCACAGACTCAATTTTCCCTTCGTAGAAAACTATTTGTCCTCTTCAGAAACAGCAAACTACATAAATAAAAAAAATGTTAATAACTTGAAACAAATTTTCCTTTTTAATTGAACTAGACCATTTTGCGAACTTACAATTTTTTGAAATTAGCAGCTTATTACACTAACATTTCACTCGAATTTTATAAAAGATTCCATCTATCACGTTTTCTGAACATATTTGCCACATAAATATATTCAATTATTTTATTTTCATGTCATAATTTTATTTTTAAAGTTTTAAAGTAAGAAAGATGTAAATTTTATGTGTATGATGAACATGAGTCAAAATGGTATTTTTACAATAAATAAAAAATTAATACAAAAATAATAAAAAATAAATAAATAATAATTTTTTAAACCAAAACTTCCCACAAATGGTTAATTTTTTATAGTTCTATTAATTATTTATATTTTTCAAGATTTAAGATTAAATTTGTAAGATTTTCGCTACTCGTGAATTATAGTGACTCAAAAACCTTTTTTAGTTCAAAATTCAACTATTTAGTTGAAAATGGAATTAAATTCTTAAAAATTAATTTTTTTGGTTGATGATTCAACATTTTAGTTACAAATCCCTTTTTTTATTCAAAATTTCACTATTTTGTTGAATTTTTTATTGTAATCTATTATTTTTATCTGAAAATTTAACTATTCCATGTTTGATGGAAAATTGATCTTCTTCAGTAGAAAATTCATCTATTTGGTTGAAAATCTCTGTATTTTGTTGAAACTTTATATTTTATGGTAGGATATTCTTCTTCTTTTGGTGACTAATACACCTTTCTGGTTGAAAATTCATTTTTTTGTTTGAAAATTTTAATGTTAGGACGAACATTTTTTTTTTAATACAAAAATTGGTTGAAAATTTATACATTTTGTTAAAAATTAATCTTTTTGTAGAAAATTAATCCTTTTGGTAGGAAATCAATTTTTTTGGCTCAAAATTTAATCTTTTTTGGTAGTATATTAATCTTTTTGGTTAAAAAATAATTTCTTTGGTTGAAAACTTAACTATTAGGTTGCAAATCTATTAAAAATTTCAAATTGATTTGAAAAGTCATGCAGTTCGTTGAAAATTATTCTTTTCTGGTAGAAAATTAATTCTTTGGTTAAAATTTTATTTTTTGGTTTAAAATTCAACGATGAGGTTGAAAATTTCTTTAAAAATTCAAAACTTGATTGAAAATTAATGTATTTTGTTAAAAATTAATCTTTTTTGGTAGTAAATTTATCTTTTTGGTTGAAAATTCATTTCTTTGGTTGAAAATATAACTATTAGATTGAATACTCCTTCAAAATTTCATAACTTGATTGAAAATTCATGTATTTTCTCAAACAATTATCATTTTTCGTAGAAAATTAATCCTTTTGTTTGAAAATTCATTTCTTTGTTTGAAAATTTAACTGTTTGGTGCATTTTTTTCTTTAATTCAAAAATTGGTTGAAATTCATACATTTTGTTGAAAATTAATCTTTTGGTAGAAAATTAATCCTTTTGGTAGAAAATTAATTTATTTGGTTCAAAATTTAATCTTTTTTGGTAGAAAATTAATCTTTTTGGTTAAAAATTCATTTCTTTGTTTGAAAATTCAACTATTGGGTTGAATATTCCTTTCAAATTTCAAAATTTGATTGAAAATTCATGTATTTTCTCAAACAATTATCATTTTTGGTAGAAAATTAATCCTTTTGTTTAAAAATTCATTTCTTCTGTTGAAAATTTAACTATTAGATTGAAAATTCCTTTAGAAATTCAAAACTAGGTTAAAAATGTATGGATTTTGTTGAAAATTAATCTTTTTTGATAAAAATTAATCATTTTCGTAAAAAAATCATTTCTTTGGTTCACAATGTAACTATTATAGCTTGAAATTTCTTCAAAAATTTAAATTTTGTTCAAAAATGCAGGTATTTTGTTAAAAACTGTCTTTTTTTGTTCAAAATTTATTTCTTTGGTTGAAAATTAATTTTTTTATTAAAAATTAATTTTCTCTGCTGAAAATTTAACTATTCGATTTTTTGTCGAAAATTAATTTATTTATTTCTTGGTTGAAAATTCATCGGTTTAGTTGAAAACCTAACTATTACGTCGAAAATTCATCTATTTTGTAGAAAATTTGTCTTCCTTTAGTAAAAAATTCATCTTTTAGGTTTTAACTATTTGTTTCAAAAATAATTTTTTCTTTAAATTTATCATTTTAGTTAAAAATTAATTTATTTGGTTACAAATATAACTATTTTGTTGAAAATTCGTTTTTTTTCTGTTAACATTTTTTTTTGTCCTAAAAGTGTAGCCATTCCATTTTTGCTAGAAAATTGATCATTTTTAGTAAAAAATGCATAAAAAATGGATCTATTTAACTGAAAATTTAACTATTCCATTTATTGTCGAAAATGTATCTTTTTTCATATAAATTAAATCATCTTGGTTAGAAACTTGACAATTACGTTGTTTTATACCTCAAAGAGAATTTTAGAATTGTCATGAAAAAGTCAGGGAATTTCGATATTCGGATTTTTGAAATTTGATTAATTTAATTTTCTTACCAAAAAATGACACTAATCATAATCTCACTGAATTAATGATAAATAAAACACCTATTTTTTAGAGAAAGAATTTGTTATGACTAAAGGTTGGTTTCTTTGAGGTAAACCCGATTTAGGGGTAGGGGGTTAATTTTTAGTATTTTAGGGTAGTTCAAGAAATGTTGCACTTTGGTGGGATCATTCTGTGCAGCTAGAGAGGTGGTTGGATACATAACGTAGAACGGGACATAAATCAATAATATCGCTGCCACCCCCCTTACTTTCTACCCCTTCCTCACTAAACCACCCTGCGACGCCGGCGTCTCTCTCGCAATCAATGTTCACGTCTCCGGCGTCGCAAATTTTATGGAACTCGTGTCATCCGTCGACACCCTCTGAAAAATACATTTTTATTTTTTAATCTTCAAAAATCCATAAATATTCACTTTACATATTTCTCTCTTTCCATGGTCATATTTCTTGGAAACCTGCTTCCTAATTATTAAAACTACTTTCATTTTCTTTTATTCATTACTAGCTGTTGATTTGCGCGTTTACGTCTCTGGATTTTTATTTCCTGACATTAAAAATATAAATAATTTAAACATAATAATAATTTAAAAATCCAGTATTAACAAAAATTTTAAATATCCAGTTTTATGTATTGTTTTATAAATAATTAATCATTTCGATTCGAAAGGGTTGGATTTTTTTTTAAATATTGAACGATTTTGAATTAAAATTTCTTTCAAATAAAACAATTTTAGATTAGGTGAAATTTGGGAAAAAGGATAATATTTCGAATGGAATGAAAAAGGATTGAACTTTCATCATTTCTAAAGAAAAAAGTTTCAAATCGAATAATTTCATTTTTAATTAAAGAATCTCGAAATTGAATGATTTCAGGTTTAAATTTCAAAAATAATGCCAACATGTTTAAAATGAAATATTTTCAGTTCATAATTTTGAAAACTGGATCATTTAAAATTCAAAGTAATTAAAATTGTATTCTTTTTAATTGGAAGGGTTCAAAATTGAATAATTTAACATTCTTAACTTTTGAATTTAAATAATTTGGAAACCGAAGCTAATAAAATTTGACAATTTGAAATTGAAAACCTACTTGAATGTTTCAAAGTCAAAATTTCAGAAATTCTAGAATTTTATATTGTAATTACATGAAAAAAAAATTTAAGATTAAAATAATTGATGAAACAAATGTTTCTGAGGAAACCTGCTTCCTAATTATTAAAACTACTTTCATTTTCTTTTATTCATTACTAGCAGTTGATTCACGCGTTTACGTTTCTGGATTTCAATTTCCTAACATTGAAAATATAAATAATTTAAACATCAAAAAAATTTAAAAATCCAGTATTGCCCAAAAATTTAAGTATTCAGTTTTATCTATTGTTTTATAAATAATTAATCATTTCGATTTGAAAGGGTTGGATTTTTTAAAAATATTGAACGATTTTGAATTAAAATTCGTTTCAAACAAAACAATTTTAGATTAGGTGAAATTCGGTAAAAAGGATAATATTTCGAACGGAATGAAAAAGAAAGATTTTATATTGTAATTATATAAAAAAAATTATAATCGAACATTAAAATAATTGATTAAACAAATGTTTCTAAGATCAAACAATAAATTCACCTTTCACAACAGATTTTTTTTTAATTTTTATACTATTTTGTTATTATAATTGAATTTTTCAATTTAAACCTTTAAAATATAATTATTATAGAAAACGTCTAAAATATAAAGTAACATTAGATGGGAAACATTAGAAATAAAAAAATGCTGCTATGTAACATTGGTAATTAAGGCTAACGTTACGGAAAAGTCCGAAACGGTCACCAAGAATTGAAAATTCAATTATTTTAGGTAAATTTGAATGGTTCAAAAGTTAACAAATTTCAAGTTGGATATTAGGCTTTTCGAAATTTAACTTTTTAAATTTTGATTGAAAAATTAAAACTTATGTCGGATTAAAATGACAAATTTGGCGTTCAACATAAAAATATCGAGCTCAAAAAAGGTAACTTTTCATAATTGAAGAAATTATTCAATTACTGAGGTATCGATATAAGACAAGTCAATTTCTTCTATTTTGATTGTTAATAATTACAGTGTTTGAAATTGTACAATTTCGAGCCTTCAAACTCAATTTTTTTCAAGTAGAGTTTGATTTTTTAATTCTTGAATTTGAGAAATTATTTTCTATGATTTCGATGAATTAAAAAAACTATATAGACAGTTTTGTACGCCTAAAATTAAATTCGGTAATTCTTTTTTCGGTATTTTCTCACTTTCGAGACTGTGCAAATTCGGAAAAAATATTTCATTCCCAATTTTATAGATTCCAAACTGACGTACATGCTAATAAACTGTCACATTGAATTGACAGAAAAATAGAAGCTTCATGTGAACGAAGTGAATCTGAAGAATATTATTAATAAATTTGTATCCAGTTAAAAATATAGGAAACAAAAATATATTGCAATTAATATATTATGTTAATATAATGAATGTAATTAGTAACATCATTATAGTTCCACTTGAAACTTTAGATCAGTGGCCATAAATAATAATTTAAAAAACAATTTTCGTTTGTCATAACTACTGACTTCTCATGAAAAAATGAAATAAAAGTTTGAAAAACTACTAAATAAACTAAATAAACTAAATAAACTACTAAATATTTCCCATGGAAACAAAAAATAGTAGACCTTAAACAAGTTCAAATTACAAGCATGTTCGTCTCTGCAAAAGTTCTCGTAAACTTGGAACCCGGTCATTAATGGGTGTCCTGAATAGCGAGTAAAGGATCTTTTTATATCCAAACCATATAATTCGGTTCTAATTACATGAATTCAATTTGGCTCTAATCCATTACAGAGTTTACAGAGCAAAACTCCGAGAAGGTTACATTCGGAACGTGGCGCCTCCCCATTGGCCTTCTGATTCAGGTGGTCTCGATAGGCGGAGGTTAAATGCAAAAGCTTGTAAGGGATGCATAGGGGTCTCCTGGAGGGTAACAAAACATTCTCGCAATTAGCAGGATGCCCCGATGACACTTGGTGTGTATCCCCCAGGGTGGCAACCCCGCCTACTGGATTCACATCGCGAGAGTTTCGCGAAAGCCACCCTCTATATTCTATTCCGTTTTCTATCCTACACGTGGACAACAACCCCTTGGGCGAAAGCTTAAATAATAAAAAAAAAAAGAAAAAGTTATTCGATTTATGTTCCCAGATCGCTGGGGAGATTCGTCCACGAAATTGAAAAGTGGACCTTTCTGTCGAGACAAAATATTATAGCCAGAGGGAAATTGAAGAGGAAAGTTTAGGAGTGTTGGAAACTGAATTTTGATTTTTTAAGTCTTACACAATTATGAAGAATTATTTAAAATTTCATGTAAATTGTAGAAAAGTAAATTAGAAATTTCTTATTTTCAATTTTTGTAATTTGAAGGATTGGCACAATCCTTCTCAATTTGTGATACGGATCCAAAGACAGCTTCATCTAATTATACACGTGGACAACTAACTCTTGGGGCGAAAGATTAAATAATGAAAAAAAAGTTATTTGATTTATGTTCCCAGATCGTTGGGGTGATTCGTCTACGTAATTGAAAAGTTGACCTTTCTGTGGAGACGAAATATTTTAGCGAGAGGGAAATTGAAGAGATATGTTCAGGAGTGTTAGAAACTGAATTTTTATTTTTTAAGTCTTACACAATTATAAAGAGTTATTTAAAATTTTATGAAATTTGTAGAAAAGTTAATTAGAAGTTTCTTTAATTCAATTCTTATAATTTGAAGGATTGTGCCGTCTTAAAGAAAATTATCAATTTGTGATACGGATCCAAATACAGCTTCACCTACATAGTCTACACTGTAAAAAGTTTGGTGATTGTTACCTACTCTTTTTTTTTTTAAATTCCATATTTTAGCTTGAAAATACATTTCCCTAAAAAATTAAAGGATTTTCCAAAGAAATTGGATAAATTCCAGAAAAAATAAGGGAATATTCTCCAAAAGTTGAGAGATTATGTAATTTTTATAAAATTTAGGGAATTTCATTAACATTGTGATTTTCCTCAAGAAGATAGGCATTTTTTGATAAATTTGAAGACATTTTCCAAAAGTTAGGGACTTTAGTAAACGGATAAACTTCAAATAATTTGAGATATTTCTTCAATTTTGGTGAATTTTTCCAAAAATTGAAACAATATCGGATAAAAATGAGGAGATCTTTTCAACGAGGAAAAATTTGAGTGATGATTTATTCATATATATTTGACATCTTGGGGAATTTTCTTCAAATTTCAGCAACGTTCCCCAAATATTGTATATAGGAATTTCCCAAGTATTGATGTGGAATATTTCCTAAAAATTGTGGAAAATTTCCCAACTGTCTTGGATAATATATGTTGGGGAACCCCCCTCCAGAAAATTTTTACAATATAATTAAATTGTAAACAAATTTTTTAGGAATTTTACCCAAAATCATGGTAACGCAAATTACACCAAAGTTTGGGAATATTTCGAAAAAAAATATTGGGTAATATTTCCTAAAAATTGGGGAAATTGACCAAAAAAATACTTGCTGGATATTGTGAGGAATTTTCCCCAATATTATTGTAAAAGACCCCCACTTTTTTTGTCACCACGATTTTTGGGGGGAAAAACCACAAGGTATCTTAGAGAAAATATCCTACAAATCGGGGAAGTTTCCCCATAAAATGTTGGAGACTTCTTATAATTTAATTGAAAAATAAAAACAGATGAAAGTTAAAAATGTGAAGAATCATAATTTAAGGAGCAATATTTAATATATGTCAAATTTTCAACATTTGTAGATAAATGTCATACACTAGAAAAAAATGTGGGATTTTCCTCACTTTTTTCGTAAAAAATTCCAAATTTTACATTAAAAATAGGTCTCCTATTGAAAAAAAATAACACAAAAGTGGGGATTTTTTACAATAAACAATGTTTAGAAAATTTCCCTAATATAGTCGGGTAAATTTCCCCGCTTTGTACGAAATATTCCCCAAAATATCTCGGGGAAAAAATAATTATTCATTATTATCAATATTTTTTTGAGTTTTATCTACAATTTTTTCATTTCTTGGGGAAATTCACCAAAATTAAAAAAATTCCCCACATTATTTAAGATTTACTAAAATTCCTAATTTTTGGAAAATTTATCGGAAAAATGTTCAAATTTTTGGCAGAGAAATTCCTCATTGTTTTGGGGAAACGAATTTATTTCCTAATTACAAATTTTGTACAATGCAACTAGAAATAATTTTGTATCAGATTTTCGCAATAAAAGTACGGAAATGTTTTTATAATAAAATTTTTTCTTTTTTCAGATTGTGACAACTGGTTTGAAATACAGAAGAAAGAAAAGAACTGGAATTAAAAATCAACCTTTTAATTTATTTACTGAAAGATTCACCTTTTTTACTGATTATCATATAACAAAATAGTTGAACAGAATAAGGTTTTAAAGTGATTCATTTTTTATATAATTTTTCATACTCGATTATCAATAACTACTGTTTGAAGAGAAATAAGAATTGTTTAAAAAAAAATTATAATCGAAACCAAAGATAGAATTTCGATTTGTAAATTAATTATCTATACAATAAAATTGTTTTTTGATAATCCATTGGATATTTATTATATATTTATGTTTATTATCTTTTAAGCATTATATTAGTCAAGTGTTTTCTTTCAATTAATTATCAGATAATTCATGAAATAAAGTAGAAAATTAAAGTAATCAAATTGCTTTGAAATTTTATTTTAGAATTATAATAATACAGTTATTCCAACTGTGTGATATGTGTGATTAAGAACTTGAACTAGAAAATAATAAGGATGATGGATAAGGAAGATGATGCAATCATGAAAGAAGATTAGATTTCCAGGTTATGAAACAGAGATCAGGATGAAGATAAATTTCCTGAGATTCTTTGGATTTTGGGACGAAATTACTTGTTTGGGACTTCAGGAGAAAATTGATGCGACGAAGCATTGATAATGATACAGTACCTAAATTCTTGGTACCAAATAAAGAATAATTTATTCAATAAAAAAATAAATTATGGCGAAGAGGATGAAGATACAGTACTTTAATTTTGGATTATCAGTAACAAATAAAAATAGGGACTCCAGTCAAAATGATTCATTGATGATGAAGACAAAGTGCCTGAATTTAGGTTTAGAAACCAAATGAAGAATTGCAGTCAATCAAAAAATGAGGTTATTTAGGAAATTGATCATGAAATTAATAACCCAATTATCGAAAAATGTTGGCTAGAGCCAAAAATTTTATGATTGGTGATGAAGTTGCTGATGAAGACCCTGTACCTGCATTCGTGGATTTTGGTACCAAATTAATTATTCACTCAATCAATAACAAAAGGTTATAAAATTATTAATGTAATCATCAAAAACTTGGGACTCCAGTCAAAATGATTTATTGATGATGAAGACACCTATATTTTTCTACTTAAATATTTTGGCCATCGACAACAAATCTGTTCATGAAGATCCAGAACCATCTTGATGTTTTGGAACCAAATTAGGAATTGCATACTCAATCAAAAAACGAGATCAGTTAGGAAACTGATCATGAAATTATCAAAAAGTGACTCCAGCCAAAAATCTAGTGATGCTGATGATGAAGATCCAGCATCTAAAATCTTGGATCATGGTACCGAATGAATTATTCACTCAATCAATTAAAAATGAGTTCTAAAATTAAAAACCTAATCATCGAAAACTTGGGATCCCTGTCAAAATGATTCATTAATGATGAAGACACAGTACCTACATTTTTCAGTAAAAATAATAGACCATTGATCATAGAGCTGATGATTAAGATACAGAACCATGTTTAGGTTTTGGAACCAAATGAAGAATTGTTCACTCAATCAAAAAATGTGGTCAATTAGGAAATTGATCATGAAATCAATAACTCAATTATCAAGAAGTTATGGCTCCAGCTGATGATGAAGATCCAGGACCTGGTTTCTTGATTTTTGGTCCCAAATTAAGGATTATGAATATAATATTTGGAAATGAAGGAAAGCAGGTATAGTTTGAAAACTGGCGCCGTTTCAGGAGAAAGAGAGAGAGGCGGCCATTAGGCTCTGGGGCCGTGACACCAGGAGGATGGTTCCAGGGAGTAGGTAGTGCCTCGACGGGGCTCCACCCAGCACTTAGTTAACGTCGTGGTTGCGGGCTCGGGGCACGCTCTTTCCAGGGTACGGACCGCCCCTGACGTCCTAGCACGGTGCTCCCATTCGCTGGCCCATATCTCATCGGGACCATCGCATTAGCCTAATCTACCCAAAAAAATTCGGCCATTGATGTGAGTCTAGAAATCACGGAGAGGTGCTGCCATCACAGCGGTCAAATTTTCAACTAATTATTTCACTTCTTATCGATTTTTTAAAACGTCTGGACGTGCCTCCGTATCCCTTTTATCCACTTTTATGAAAAGTGCATTATATCTTGGTTAATAATCTCATTTTTGGGCTAGAAGTTTAATTGGGAATTTTGATTTGATGGGACCAGATTTGGAAGGCAATCCAGATATTTTATGGGGTATTAGTGTTTAAATTATTTTTTTAACAAGGAAAGGAGAGGAATTTAGATGACTTAAGTATAAGGGTAGTTTTAAATGCAGATGGTGAAGATGATGAAGAAATAGATGTAGAAGATGAAGAAGAGATGCAGATGAAGAAGCTGAAGAATTTGATGATTTTCGGTTTAGGAAAAATTTTTTTTACCACTAAAATCGACTAGATTAAAATTTTGTATTTGAAACTCGACTCATAACTTTAATTATAAAGATATATATATTGTTTAATAAATTGCCGGGTTTAAAAGATTTATTCATATATATATATAAATGCATTTGCATTAATTTAAATTTATTTAAATCTTTTATATTGAACAGAAGTGGAATCAAAACTTCCCACCTAAAATAATTTTCATTCCGATTTTCGAGATTAGAATTAAATTAAAATCGAATTGCAAGTGGAGAGAAAATAAAATACATTGTTTTTACTTGTTTAGTTTAATTTATTGATTTTTGTTCAATGACATTCAAGGAGCTCAACATATAAGGTAAGCGTAATCCAAATAATATTTTTTGAATCACCTATAAACTAATACTCGTATAAATAAATATATTAATTTTATAGTTTTCAAATTATTATTATTTTCTTAAATAATGAATATTTTTTTCAGATTGGTTCATTTTATTTTATATTTTTTCATGAGATTTTATCCGAGAAGCGTGTTTATTTTTCCCTAGATTTTGTCAAAAATTGAACTTGAAATGAAAAATCTATAAAATCCGAAGAATTATAAGGAATGAGAAAAAAATATTATTAACTATCAGTATGAATGAATATAATTGAAATAAACTAATTTTGGCGAAAGAGAAAAATACCGAATATGGAAAAACACCGAAAATATAATTATTTCAATAGAAAATATCAGAAAAATTAAAATTTTCCGAAATAGAAAATTAACGACAATAAATAAAACTATAAAAATATTTATTATTGAAATCTAAAAATTCCGAAAGAGGAAATTAACGAATTTAGAAAAATTAAGAAATTCCAAATAACCGAAATTATTAAATTCCCAAAGTTTTATATTTACTGAAATTTTAAAATCCGAATTTTCAAAATGCCGAAATTTTCAAATTCCGAATGAAATACAGTTTTATTATTATGTATCTGTCAGAATAGTATTTTATATATTATATATATATAGGAATTTGAAATTTTCTTATTTTGAAAATTCAGTTTTTAAAATTTCGATAATTATGCAATTTTCGTTATTCCGTAATTTCGGTATTTTGGAATTTTTCTAGTTTCGTTCATTTTTATTTGCGTAATTTTTTAATGTCGTTATTAATTATTTTCGGTAGTTTTATATATCTTCGGTAACTTGAAATTTCGTAAAATTTCATTTTTCTGAAATTTTCTATTTCGGTAATTATATTTTATTATTTTCGGTATTTTTCAACATTCTGGATTTTGCCTTCTCGACAAAATTATGTTTTGCCACATATATTTTAAGAAAAATGCGCAGAAATTACGTGATTATTAATTTAATCATTTCAAAAATTTAGGTTCTTTTTTCAGAATTTTTCAATTTCTTGAAAATATGTTTGCATTCATAAAATCGAGAGAAATTAAAAAAAATGTAATCAAGTATATACGGTTCTATGGAAACTTAGCCTAAAAATGAGCCCAAGATCTTTGGAAAAGGTTAAACATTTTTGAAGAAATATGATTTAATTAATTAAATAATTAATCAATACTTACAAAAACCATTGAAATTTACACTTTTTTTTTAATACCTTCTTTTAGAATTTACATAAGGCCTTTTTCCTTGAGCTTTGATTGCGATTAATATTACCGTCGGTAGTATGCACTGTAATATTTTTTGGGAATTTTCTTCATTTTTTGTGGAAAATTCCAAATTTTTGTTAAAAATACGCTTCCTCAAGAAATTAAGAAATTTTCCTCAAAATTGGATAAATTCGAGAAAAATTCCATAAAAGATAAGAAATTAAGTGATTATTTACATTGAGATTTTCTACAAAAATTTCAAGATTCCTTCGAAAAATTTAGAGGAATTTTCCAAAAGATAGGGATTTGAAAAAACATCAAATAATGTGGAGAATTTTTTCAATTTTGGTAAATTTTCCCACAAAATAAAAAATTTTCATATAAAAATTATAAAACATTGTATATAAGCAGCAAATTACCTTATGATTTATTGCAAATCGTGTTGACAAAAAGTACACAAAAGAGGGAATTTTTGAAAATAATATTGAGGAAAATCCCCCAACATCCAGTAAGTATTTCATAAATTTTGTTGGAAATTTCCCCAATCTTTAGAAAATATTCTCCAAAATATCTTGGGAAAATTTTCCTAAAGTGTTTGGTAAAGGTCCCAAATTTTGTTGCAATTTGTGTTACCATGATTTTGAGTAACTTTCCCAAAAAAAAAAAAAATTGCTTACGGTGTCGTAATTTACAAACTGAAATAAATTTGTTTTGACTATCTGCAGCACTAAAAGTTAGAAAAAATGACCGCAAATGCTAATAGTGAAAAATTAAAAAAAAACATATTTTTCATTTGAATAAATCCTACTTAAAAAATAAATATAATTGTTAACATATTTAATATTTCAAATAACCTGAATATCAATATTTATAAACAAAATCTCAAATGTGGATTCAATAATATGAACTATAAAAACCAGAGAATTTGTTTTGTATCAATAAATAAATCTAGGAGAAAATTATGTCACATCTCTAATATGAATATTTTTCACATTGTTTATGTCTCTCCAGTTTTCGTTTTCAATTGTACGTTTTGTTTCATAAATTTTTCAGAGAATAACTTCATTCAAGATATACTAAAATTATTTTAAAAATGTTGACAAAAAATGCATGAAACTCAAGCCATAAAAAAATTGCTCCTCACTCAGAAAAATGTTCGTTTGAATTAAACAAGTTCTTTCTTCGATATAGGGTCAAACAAATATTTGATTAATTCAAACAAATATTATTTCCAGTTGAAGAAAATTTATTTCATTCAAACACGCAATATTTTAACTCAAACCAATTTTATTGGAATTAAACAAATTCTATATTTGATGAAGGGTCAAACAAATGTTTGATTCAAACATTTTTCTGGGTGCACGTACAATTTCCTATTTTTGCTTTCTAAATATGTGTCCTCTATATTACTCATGAATTTATTAGCAAACAAAAAAAAAATGAAAAAAATTATATATATGCTTGCGTTATGAAAACATAAACCAGTTTCCATGAAGTGAAATAACACAAATGTCGTATATAACAGGGAAAATAGGGAAAATTGTCCCACCGAAACGAGACTGGATGTTTCTGGCGACGGGTCAGGCCGAATATCGCGGCACTTTCCGAGGCCATAAATTGCTCTAGTTTCGGAAATAAAATTTAGCAACACGTGTATTCTGGTAACACTATGCAAATTTTCTTGGTGCCGAAAACATTGTAGTTCTGTTAGCGAACTCGGGTGGCAGGAAGCCCCTAATTTTTCGAGGGGCTGACCTTAAATGCACGGCAAAAAGGTAATTCTAGGGCATGTGGAATCGTAAAAAGTACCCTTGAATGCCACATGGTCCTAACAGATTTTACTTTCTCCGAAGCCAATTTACGTTTGAAAATGGGAGGACCGAAGAAAATTAATTTCATGTGGAAAGCTTCTGAGAAAAAGTGAAATTCCTACTAAATTTGGATCAGTCAAAAGTGACTGATTCGAAGTCAATTTTTACTGATTTAAATAATGCGGATTTGACGACCGACTGAAAAAAGTGACTTTCCGAATCAGTGAATTTCACTCACTGGTGAAATCCTTCATTTTGAATGATCCTATCAATCACTTCAAATGATCTATTCTGTTGAATTTTCAACTAAAATAGGTCAATTTCCAACCAAACATGGAACAGTTAATTTTTCAATTAACAAAATTAGTTTTCATTAGAAACACGAATTTTTAACAAAATAGTTCAATTTTCGGCGAAAGTTTAATTTTCAACCTTCAACCAAAAAATTAAGTTTCAAAAAAGTAGTTCGACTTTCAACCAAGTAGTTGAATTTTAAAAAAAACTTAAATTTACAAATAAATTATGTTAATTTTCAACAACAACAAAACGAATTTTCAACAAAATACATGAATTTTAAACCCAATAGTTGAATTTGAACCAAAAAAGAAGAAAATATTAATTATTTTTGAAAAAATTACGAAAATTATAATTATTCATTCTTCAAACAAATAAGATTTTAATTTAAATAAAAAACAGTTCATAAATCTACCCAAAAAGATTTAAATTGTAAGTCAAAAACAGTGAAGTTCAACCAAAAAGACGAATTTTCAACAAAATTGTTGAATCATTAACCAAATAGTTGCATTTTTAACTAAAAAATATCAATTTTCAACCAAAAATGGAATATTTCAATTTTCAATCAATTAAATTAATTTTCAATCAAAAGGAAGCAATTTTGAACCATATAGTTACGTTTTCACCACGAAGATGAATTTTTAACAAAATGCAAGAATTTTTCACCAAAAAGTTGAATTTTGAACTAGAGAAGATTAATTTCCAACCAAAAAATATCAATTTTCAACAAAATACGTGAATTTTCAACCCAACAGTTAAATTCATCTAAAAAAATGCATTTAAGAATGCTCAATTTTCAACAAAAAGGGAATAGTTTAATTTTAAATAAAAAAATTAATTTTTAACCAAAAAACAACGAATATGCAACAAAATAATTAAAATTCTAACAAAATAAATTCAAACTAGTTTAATTTGCAACCATAGAGATGAGTTTTCAATTAAAATGTCAAAGTTGATATTTCAAGAAAAAAAGATTTTAATTTTAAATAAAAAGCAATTGAAAGATGAACCTGAACTGAAAAAGATCAATGTTCATAAAAGATGAAACAGTTCAAATTTCAATTACCAAAATTAATTTTAAACCAAAAGAAAGCAATTTTGAAAAAAAATTCTATTGTCAACAACGTTTTTTAACAAAATATTTGAATATTTTACTAGACAGATGAATTTTCAAATAACATGAATTAAACATAAGAATGAATTTTTAATAAATTGTTACATTTTTACAAAAGAGATGAATCTTCAACTAAAACATGAATTTTTAACAAAGCACTTTTACTTTTAAACAAGTAGTTGGATTTTCAACGAAAAAACATATATTCTCAATGAAAAATTAAATACTTGATATTTCTACCAAAAAATATTGTTATTTTAAATAAAAAACAGTTGTTATTTCAATGAAAAAAGATTTCAATTTCAAATAAAAAACAATTGAATTTAACAAATAACAAAAATTAAAGTCAAGATTGTTTTCCAAAAAATTTTATTCAAAAACAGTTGAATATATAAAAAATAAATATTCCATCACAGAAAAAAAAAGATAAATTTTCAACCAAAAATGAAATATTTGAATTTTAAGTGAAAAAATTGAACTTCAATAAAAAAATACAAATTTCCAACAAAATAGATCAATTTTCAATCAAAAGAGACAAATTTTTAACTAAATATAGAAGCTTGGACAAAAAAAAAGGATTTTGGACAAAGTAGCTTAACTTCCAAACAAGTAGTAAAATTTTCAATAAAAAAAAAGTAAATTCTCAAATATACCTGTAATAGTTGATATTTCAACCAAAAACGACTTTATTTTAAACTAAAAAACAGTTGAATTTAACAAACAACAAAATTTTAACCAAGAAGAATTTATTTACGAAGAACAAAGATGAATTTTCAACTAAAAATTAAATATTTAAATTTTCAGTTAGTGAAAATTAATCTTCAAACAAAACAAAGCAAAAAAATAATTTTTAACAACATATTTAAATTGTTCACAAAAGAGATGAATCTTCAACAAGAAAAAAAAAGAATTTTTAACAAAGTGGTTTAACTTTTAAAAAATTAGTAAAATTTTCAATAAAAAAAAAAGATGGATTCTTAACAGAAAATGTAATAGTTGATGTTTAATCAAAAAATAATGTAATTTTAAATAAAAATCAGATGAATTCAACTGAAAGGATGAATTTTGAACCAAGAAGATTTATTTGATACCAAAATAAATCAGTTATAAATAATAATTAGTAATTGATGGTTAATTTTAATCATTTATTAAAATGTAAGAGACTAATGACGAATTTTAAATTATTAATAATTCAATTTTTTTTATAAAAGACAAATCGGTCACTTTCATTTACTCAAAATTAGTCCTTTCACGTGAAGATTCGATATCGTTTATTGTCTGATTCACCTGTTACAACGTCTATTATGTGAGCAGAAATTAGTGATTTTTCAGTCAAACCATGCTTGATTAATTCAATTAGTTAAATTTTTACTAATTTAAATTTTAGAATATACAAAAGTTTAATTATAATTTGAACAATAAAATAATAGAATAATAGATTAAAAGATAGTGGAAGGAGAATAAGAACAAAATATTATTTTATTATTTCTTACACAAAACTTGAATCGACTTATAAAACGAAACAGGATTTCATTTTTTTATATCCTCAGCCGACAAGTCACACCTTCAAATAACGGGAATGTTCAACAATATTTAATATTGCCGTAAAAAGACGAAATAATTTTTTCACAATCAGGATTAATAACATATCAAGTATCGTAATCGCAGAAACGTGCTCATATTATCGATATCTTTTCCGCACCTTTGTCTCTATAATGCGGCTAAATTAATGTGAGAATAACGATACTTCACAGGCAACTCACAAGTGCGATTTGAAACAAGATTAATGATGCCTATAATGATTCTCAAGGCGGTTTCTACTGCCAACAATCAGCCAAAACGACTTAATTATGCGTCTAAATCGCCGGATTCCAGAAAGTCACTCATATAGTTTTCCACACATTAATTTCGATGGATACGATCGACGCTGATAAAAGACAATTTCTGATTGTTATTTTTGTAAGACGATACTTACACAGTTAATCGGAAAGGTCAATGGGTTAAAAGTCTAGAATTTATAACCGTTTAATGAACAAATAATGATTGCGATAAAAGAGTTCTGGCGTGGAATAATTACCAATTCATTTTGCACATCGAAATGAGATTTTAATTTAATTTTATCATTGAGAAAATTGAATCGCAAGAAAGAGTTCAATGACATCAAATTTCAACAATATGAAATAATTCATATAAAGTAGTTGGTCAGCAGAGTGAGAAATCGTGTAAAATTGTATGTTATTAAAAACGCGTAATTTCTTTGTTACTTAAGTAGGTAACTTTTAAGTTGAATTTTCAACTGAAAAAAATTAATTTTTAAAGAACAAAAACAATTTTCTACAAACCAGTTGAATTATTAACTAAAGAGATAAATTTTCAAACAAAGTGATAAGTCATTAACCAAAAGAATCAATTTTTAACATGTTACATTTTTTACAAGAGATGATTCTTCACAACAAAAAAACAGCCTGTGAAGTATGTAGTCGCCATTTAAGCATCTAAGCGTTGATACTTGCTACACCAGCACCATACCATTCTTTAAGTTTTTATTTATATTCCTAACCTCCTAATAATTCCTTAAAAGAGTCTCTTAAGCTTCTAGTATCCGCTGTGTATCATGAAGCATTTCACCCTTGCTACTTCTCATGTTGACTAACTCTGTACTTGTACTTCCTTTCATACTGATCAACGCCAATTTATGAAACAGTTTCTTGCTTCCTTCAAAATCGATTCGAATTTTCGCCTCTTTTTCTTCTTCTTCTTCTTTTATTTTATCTTTACTTTCCTTGATTAGTAGTTTTACTTATCTCTTTTCGTCACGGTTATAATTTTCAAGTCTATTTTTCTCCTTATCGCTAAGCCCTGTGGTATTCAACTTTCTTCGATATGCTTCTTTCTTTTCATGGGCGACTGCTAAAATCAAAAGCAGTTGAATACCACAAAAAATTAATTTTCCACCAAGAAGAATTATTTTCGTCTAAGACAAAAATTTCATGAACGAAAAAAGACGTGGAATAATTACTAATTTATTTTGCACATTGAAATGAGATTTTAGTTTAACTATATTACTAATAAAATTGAATCGCAAACAAGAGTTCAATGACATCAAATTTCGAAAATATGAAATGATTCATGAAAGGAAGTTCTTCAGCAGATTGACAAATCGTATAAAATTTTATGTTAATATAAACGCGAAATTTCTTTGTCAGTTAAACAGGCAAGGGATTAATATTTATCACGATGTCAATGATATTCTCAAACTTTCAAGGCCGATAAAAAAAATTATGATTCGTTATCCTCGGTGGTTTTAGAGGGGTAGGGGGGAATAATTTTTCATATTCTTTTTTTTTCAAGCGTGTAAAGAGTTGCAGGAATTTGAGGAGGAAGGCGTGCCATAGAAAAGCAAAGAATGCATTGTCGAGCTCGTCGTGATCATGATTAATGATCGATACGGTAATGTCTACTAGGGTGCCCCATGAAATCCTTTTTTTCTTAGATTTCCTAAAACCTTGATTATGAAATTTTTTCTTTTGTTGAAAAAAGATCTCCATTTTTTGCCAGATTAAAAAAAAATATTGAAATTTTTATTTCGAGAATGGGACTTTTTAAAGTTTTTCAGTTCTTTATCAGGGTGCCTCGTGATTCCCAAATTTTATTTTTCATGCAAAAAATATTAAGGTGGGTATTAACATCCTTATAGTTAAAATTAATGTTCAATCAAAAAGATAAATTTTCAGCTAATGAAATTAATTTTCTATCCAAAAAGATGAATATTTAATAAAATCAATGAATTTTTAAGAAATTCGTCTAATTTTCAACCAAAGAAATGAATTTCCAACTAAAATGAGGAATCTTAACCAAAATAATGAATTTTCAAACAAAAAAAAATTAACTGTGAACCAAAAAGATTAATTTTTTACCATGGGGATTAATATTCTACTACAAAAAATGAATTTTCAACAAAGCAGTTCAATTTTTAACCAAAGAAATGAATTTCCATCTGTAATGATGAATCTTAAATAAAAAAATTATTTTCGAAACAAATAGTTGAATTTTTGACCAAGAAAATGAATTTTCAACTGTAAAAATTACTTTTCTACTATGAAAGACGAATTTTCAACAAAATACATGAATTTTAACTGAAAAAGATCAATTTTCAAGCAAAAATTTGATAGTTATATTTTAAATTTGAGAAATCAATTTTTAACCAAAGAATAAAAAAATAGTTTGAGTTTTAAACAAGGCAATCAATTTTCAATAAAATATAAGAATTTTCAATAAAATAGTTACATTTTCAACCAAAAAAGATTTATTTTGAAACCAAAAACTCCTCGATCAAAAGATTAGTTTTCAATCAAGTAGTTGCATGTTTAACCAAAAAAGGTGAAGTTTCTACGATAAGAGATGAATTTTTAAACCAAAAATACGAATTTTTAAAAAAGAAAGATTTTTTAGTCAATAAAGAAAAAAAATTGCATCCAATCTTTGTGAATTTTCTTTTAAAAAAGACACATTTTCTATAAAACGTTTGAATTTTCAAACCGAAAATATGAGTTTTTAATGAGAAAGTTAATATTCGACCAAATTATTTAATTTGTAACCCCATAGGACGAATTTTCAGAAAAAAAAAAACAATTGAATTTTCAACAAGAATGAGAACGTAAAAAATTTGCAAAACAACATTTTCTCCACAAATTATTTTTCCAAATTTTAAGATTTGATTTTTTAAATCATTTTTTTTTATTTTTAAAGTCATTCCAGAATAACTAAGTTACGACCTGAGATGAACTGGTGATTAAAAAATGTTTCAACAATTTTTGCTGCGATAAAAGTTTTTTTTTTTCAAATATACAAAAACCTCTGTAGATCATAAAGTTCTCAATTTTGAACATATAATTTCAGAATTATTTTTTTTACTTGGCTTTGAAACAATATGACTCAATATAACCCAGAAATTATAATAATAAGAATAAAAATTGTTTTCTGAAAAAGCGCTCCCACGATTTTTCTAATTGCATATCAAAAATATCCGAATATCATCCGAAGAGAAAATTCTGCAGAAAAAAGTCCAGTAATATAATTTTTTAATAAACTTTGGCACAAAAGGAATATATATATATATAACTCTTTGTAAATTCAACAGTTATAATTTCACAAAAAATTTTGTGGAACTGTTTTGACTCTATATTCAACTTATAGCAATCGCTGAGTTAACATTTTTTCTATTACAACATTTTTTTTCAAAGAAAATTTTTTATTTTGAAAACAGCGCTCCCACCATTTTTTTATTTTCTTGTGCAATATATGCGCATACTATGTAAGAATAATATTCCGGAAAAAAGTTTTTGTAATATCTTTTTTTGGGGTAAAGTTGGTTGAGGATTACCCTGCTAGAGTTTATAAATTATATAAAAAACTTGTTTAGGTCAACATTTTAATTTAAATAACTAAGTAAAGTCTGTACAATATGTTAATTATTTTAAATACTTTTCAGAACTTCCCATTTTTTCTGATAATTAGATGTTTTCCTTCCTTTTTAAATATTAGTCAAATTCTCATGATCTAGAAACATCGATTTATAATTTTTAAAAATATATTGTTGATCTTGTTGATATAAGGGAAACTTTTTTAATATTGGGTATATAACAGTAATTATGACATATTTGTCCGCGTCTTCGAGACGCATCAATTGCCCAAATTAAGAACCTTTTATGACCTACCATAACCTAATAATATTGTCTTTAATTTTTCAACAAAGTTATTTTCCTTCTCAATAAGAGGATTTTTTTATATTGAGAATGTCACAGAACTGCATTTTATGTAATTGTTCGCGTCTTCGAGATGCGTAGGTTGATCTATTGACGAACTTTCGATGACCATTCTTTGACAATGACAATTCTGAACTACTTGGAAAGTTAAAAAAAAATTTTATTGTCTCTATGAGGTTTTAATTTGCAATATAAAATAACCGTAAGTTAAAAAGTTCTTCACTGTAACAGAACACATTAATTCAAATTTTGGTGGGGGCTCTCTGGTTTCCTGAAAATAAGATTTTCGGTAACACAGAAACATAAGCTTGAAAAATATTTAAAGTATCCATTTTTTTATTTTGTTAAAAACTTCCCTCTATGAGGAACCAAATTCACTTGATGATTATGAGGAAGCAAAATGGTTATAAAATGAGCACAAATAAATACACCCATAGTTAAATACAACCATATAGTACTTCTCAGGCGGAAATATTATATATAGTTTATATATAGTGTGAAGTATTATATATAATATTCATTTGTTTCATACATTTTTATATCGAACAAATGAATATTATATATAATACTTCACATTATATACAAACTATATATAACATTACAGCCTGGGTTCGCAGCAGTATTTGACATTGAAATGAATAAACGAATAAAGGATTTCTCGTATTGTACAAAATGTGATTCTCAACATTGTAGAAATGAAAATTTCTAAATACTTTTTAAAAAACTTGGAAAAAATATGGGATCATTTGTTTACAAAAAAAGCAATTTTCGAGTCAAGTTTTTAGAAAATCTGAAAAAAAGGGATTTTATGAGGTACGCTAAGGTCTATTTACACAGATTTGAGAGTCGGCCACCAGCCAAAACAATATAGCGACGGTGCATGGACCTCAACCAGCTAGTCTACGATTTATAAAATCGCGTTTTGATCAGGCGAAATTTACGACTCGCCATAAATTTTCACTTATAACGATCGCGGTACAGATATGTGCCTTCGTTGCAGTTACATACGTTCTATTCCATATGCTACTGTCGTTAATAGAACGTACTATACTCAGCATAGTTAATTAGATTCGGTCCATGAAATCGCAGTTTAAACATTCGACAGGTTGCTTCTGTAGGAAGTTGATTGTTTTTATTTATTGAATCGTTTGCAGGTAGATTATATTAAATTTGATTCTATTTTTATGGGAGGGTTTATATCGAATGTGATATAGAGGAACGAGAGTGATTTAGTGAGGTTTGAATTATGGAATTTGAAGATAAATTGAGTATATACCTCTGTATCTGAATCAGTTATGAAATATCTGATGAGGTTGTGAAAATATCAGGGATTTGTAGAGGATGTTGTAACTGGAGTGAATGTGTGCCTGATGTTTTGATGAATCAGTTATTAGTTACTGATTTAGAGTACGAGAGATTATTTCCATTAAGGTGATGGTCGTGCCAAAAATCAGATTTACTGAAAAAATAGTTTTTCTATTATTTTAAAAATAAAAATAATAATACTGATGATGTCATTTTAAATAAAAAACATTATTTTAATATTTTAACGATATTTTTTTTAATTTAATTTTTTCTTACTGCCTGAAAGAAAACATAACATTTTAACAGACTTTACATCCCAAAATACTCATTGGTGTTGAAACGCATTGCATTTAAAAAAACTGATTTTTGAAAAATACTTCTTTTTAATTATTCTTGTGCAATTTCATTACACAATTTGACATTTTTAGGTTTACGTTTTTAAAATTTCCTTGAAAGAATAGTTGAATTTACAACCTATTAAGACGAATTTTCAACCAAATGGTTGAGTTTTAAAACAAAATATAGTTAACTTCAATCACAAATAGTTGCATTTTTAATCAAATAATTGAATATTCAAGCCAAAAAGACGAAATTTGTTAGAAGACAGTTGAATATTCAACCAAGTCCTTTTTTACTAAAGAATATGAATTTTCTACCCAAAAAAGAAGAATGTTCTATCAAATAAAGATGAATTTTTAATCCAAAAAGGCAAATTTTAAACAAAGCAGTTGAATTTACGAACAAAGAAGATGAATTTTTAACAAAATAGTTGACTTTTCGACAAAATAATTACATTTTCAACAAAGCAGGTAATTTGTAACCATATAGTTGAATTTTCGACCTATAAAGATGAATTTTCAACCTGATAGTTAAGAAAAAAAAATTAATTATTATCAACCAAATAGTGGCATTTACAACCAAATAATCAACATTTCAAGCAAAAAGGGCGAATTCTTTGCAAAATAATTGAATTTTCATCAAAATAGTTGAATTTGTAACCAAATAATTGAATATTCTAGCCAAAAAGACGAATTTTCAATCCAAAAAGACGAATTGTCAACAAAGCAGTTGAATTTTCGAACCAAAAAGATTAAATTTTAACAAAATAGTTCAATTTTCGAAAAAGTAATTACATTTCTAACCAAATAGTTGAATTTATGACCACATAGTTGAATTTTCAACCTACAAAGTTGAATTTTTAACAAAAAAATATTACTTTTCTACTAAAAGATGACTTTTCATTCCAAAGGGTGAATTTATTATCAAAAAGACAAACATATAACAAAACAGTTAAATTTTCAACAAAAGAATCAAATTTTCAACAAAATAGATGAATTTGTAATATTTGCCAAAAAGACGAATATTCAACAAAACAGTTAAATTGTCAACAAAATAGTAGATTTTTTAAGAAAATAATCGAATTTTCAAGAAAATAGTTCAATTTTCAACTAAAATGACGAATTCTCAACAAAGAAAATGTTTAAGATAGAAGTTAAATTTTCATACAAGTGGTTGAACTTTTAATCAATAACGATTAATTCCCAATAAAAATATAACAGCTGATATTTTAACCACGAAGAGATTTTGATATAAATTCAAAAGCAGTCGAATTTGACCAAAAAGATTATTACTGAATGAAAAATGTAATAGGTGATATTTAAATCAAAAAAGATTTTAGTTTTATTTTAAAGACTTTTGAATTTAATCAAAAAAGACAAATTTTTAACAAAATATAGTTGACTCCTCAACAAGAGCAGATTAAATTTTAACCAAACAGTAGTATTTTTAGCTATCAAAGATCAAATTTGTACAAACAAAAAATATGAATTTTCAACCGGCAAAGGTTTTTTAGACAAATGAAAAAAATGTGAGCTAAATTGTTAAATTTTGAAACCAAACAGGCAATTTCTCTAGAAAACAGTTGAATTTTGAACCCGAAAATATGAATTTTCAAGAAAAAAGTCCATTTCCAAATAAATAGTTTAATTTTCAACTAAAGAGATGGATCTTTAACTGATAGAATGAATGTTGAACAAAGCAGTTCAACTTTCATCCAAGATGTTAAATTTTGAATTAAAAAGATGAATTTTCTACCAAAAAATACGAATAATCAACAGAATTGTAGAATTCCCAAGTTAAAATAATCAATTTTCAACCATGAATAGAATAGTTAAATTTTCAGTTAAAAATCTCAACATTCTAAACTCAAAATATTGGTATAACTTGTATCAAATTGAGTCTTTTTGATGAAAGTAAGTCTTCATATGGCTGAAATCGTGAGACAAATTTTTTAAAAAGAAAATATGTTCGAAACAAATAACTACATTTTAAGATTATTTACTGCCTTTTAAAATTGTTTCAAAATTGGAAACAGTACTGTTCTAGGAAATTTTTCCCCGTCACAATAAGCCATAATTTATTAAAATTCAATCATTAAAAAAAAATTGGCAAGAAGAAATAGTAAGAAAAATTCAATTACAAAAACTATTGTTAAGATAATTATTTATTGTAAGTTTTAATATTTTTTGCATGAAAATAATGTCTCTTCTTTTTAATACAAGACCGATAATATGATTTCAATTCTTAAAATCATAGAAAGTTTTTTTCAGAAAGTTGATTTTTGGCAGAAATAACTTAAGATAGTGTTAATCTGAAGATTTTAATGCATGAATTATTTCATAACACTATTTTGTGGATTTTTTGTTGCTGAAAATTTCATATTGTTTGATAGTGACGTTCTTTTGCTTCTGATTTTTGAAAATTATACACATATATTTTTCAACTCCTATTTAACTAAATGTGGGTATTAGAAGAATTTAAAAGCTGCCATGCAATTAGATATTAGAAATTAATAATATAATATTATTTCTCCTAAAATGTTATAATAAAGATAATAGTACTGCAATAATGAATGCAAATTTTTGGTATCACTTATGAATAGGCATTAGAATTTTTGAAGTTTCAACTTACTGGTACCTTTAAAAATGTATTAAATATTAAAAATAATGAAGGTAAAAAATGCTCGATTTATAAAAAAATAGAAATCTTCAGGATAACAAATTTTAATTAAATATTATAGGCGAGGCAATAAGCTTAAAAAATTAATATTATTCAAATATATTTTTTTTTAATTAGACACTCGAAAAGATTTATGTTTAAATAAAAAACTGGTTCGACTTCTACATATTATTCTTAAAATTAAAAAAAATATGTGCCTTCTCCTTAAAACGGTAGCATGTGCAACATAGTTTACATTTATTTTTTGATCTAAAAATGCGGTGATATATATTTTTTTTAATTAATAAGAAAAGTATACATTTTCAATTTAAATTTTGCACATTTTATATTTGATTTGATACTCCGATGAAGAAAAAAAAATTGAAGCATTTGCAAAAAAAAAACAAAACAAAAGAGTACAGTTTTTAAACAAAAAAGTCAAATATTTAAAAAAATAATGGATTTTTGAATTGTAATATTAGAGTATTTGACAAAAAAGATAATTTTCAACCAAGAAAGATGAATTTTCAACAAACAAGATTAATTTTCTACCCAAAAAGGCGACTTTTTGATGAAATATATAAATTTTCTACCAAAGAGTTCAATTCTCAACAAAAAAGATTAATTTTCTACCCAGAATGACAATTTTTCAACAAAATACAGGAATTTCCTACCAAATAGTTAAATTTTTATCTTATACAATATAAATGATAAAGTTTAAACTAAAAATGGAATAGTCAAATTTTCAGAGAAAAACTCCAATGAAAAAAATAACTTTGAAAAAAAAGAATTTCCAACTTATCCAACATACAAGATAAAGTTTCAATTAAGCATGGAATAGTTATAAATGTTCTACCAAAAAAGATTATTTTGTACAAAATACATACATTTTCAAAAAAATGATTTAATTTTATATCAAAGAAGATAAATTATGTACAAAAAAGTTGAGTTTTTAACCCAAAGGTATGATTTTTTCAACCAAAAGTTTAATTTTTAACTACAGAGTTTCATTTTCTATTAAATTTTTGAATTTTCAAACCAAAAATATAAATTTTCTACAAAACAGCAGGATTTTTAACATTAAAACCTATGCAAAAGCAAATACAGTCGAACTTCGATAACTCGAACGTCTATAAGTCGAATTTTCGATAACTCGAAGACATTTTTCGGCCCCGGGATTTCAATATGGTTAACATAATTCTTCGATAACTCGAATTTTCGATAACTAGAAGTTTTTTTGCGTCCCTTGGTGGTTCGAGTTATCGAAGTTCGACTGTAGTTGAATTTTCAACTTAATCCTTGATAAACAAAATTAATTTTTGTACAAAGCAGTTCAACTTTGAGTCAAATAATCGATTTTTCAACCAAAATAGATTAATTCTCAACAAATCATGTAAAATTTGATATTTCAATCAAGCGTTTGAACCAAAAAGGATATATTGTTAACAAAGAAGATTAATTTTTCTACCGAGAAAGACGAATTTTGAACAAAATGAATGAATATTTCAATCAAAAAGTTGAACTTTGAACAACAAAACAATAAATTTCTGATTAAATAGTTAAATCAACTGAAAAAGATAAATTTAAAACTAAAAATAGAATATATTTCTTGGTATCATGGTTTCGACCAGATAAATGTATTGAATAATTTGGTGTTAATTGTTTTTTGTTTACTGGTCTAAAAACAATATATCTTAAATATTGATTTTTATTTCCAAATCGTGAAAAAATTGAAACGAATTGTCATCAAAATAGATTAATTTTCAACCATATGGATGAACCTTCAACTAAAAAAATGAATTTCCATCAAAGTAGTTAAACTTTTGATAAAAACGATGACTTTTTAACAATATCCTTTCATTTTCAACAAAATAATTAAATTTTCAACTAGATAATAGAATTTTCGACCAAACGAGATTAATTTCGAACCAAAAATATAATAGTAGCCTTTTCAATCAAAAAATGAACTTTTACCCAAAAATATAGTCGGATTTTCTTACTGGATTCAAGTTCTAAATATTATCTGAGATTGTAACGTTATTTTCATTTATACCCCCCCCCCCCCCTTGTTACCAATCTTAGCTTTTTATGGAAAATACCGCCATACCGCTTTCTCTTTTAGAATTACACCACTGGCTTAGAGTTTTTTCCTCCTCGTGAAGGGGTTAGTCAAAAAAAATTAATCGGGTACTTAAATAATCAAATTCTTTCCACAATTGAATCAAGAATTAATTGAATTATTCTTACTCATAAAGCAAGAATATGAAAAATATGGAGCGCATTAAAGCTGTTCACGCGTTGGCGCAGTAGAACATGAATATTGTTCAGCAAGTATGAGATAATTACATAGCGATTATCGTAACGTCCGCAGAAATAATTGCTTTATTAAAGCAGCCAGAAGCTTAAACGGAAAAATGGAGAACTGTACGTACATAATCGTGATCGACAGAAGGTGTTCGCCAACTTGCTGTGTCCCGTTGGTACCTTCTTAATGAATACACCATAAATCTACCCTGCAATCAGTCCTTTCTGGTTGCGTGTACTGTGCGATATGTATTGAGATAACATAATTTACTGACCCCCTGTCTTCTCTTGACGATCCACGGATTTTTCCTCAATTTGCATATTGATCGATTGAACAAGTGCACACTAAATTCAAATCAGTCCAAATTTAACTGATTCAATTAATGAAGCATTATTTGACTGAAAAAACAGTCATTTATATTGACAATGGGTCTTTTTAACAGGTGGATCAGTCAATGTTTCTGACTGATTTAAATAGTCACTTGAAATTATTGATTTTCTGTCAATATAAGTGACTGATTTTGGATTTGGACGCATGACGCAACCTGATGCAACGAACACGCTGAGAGTGCGGCCCTCGAGCTGTTTGTCACGCTTGACTGAGTTCCGCCTTTCTTTCGGCCCCGCGGCTCTTCTCATCCTTAAATTGCGGAGACCATCAGTTCTAGGAATATCGTAAACCGGAAGTTCTTATATCGATAGTTGAATGTAGTAAAATTATTTTTAAATTATAATTCTTGATTTAATTCTTACATTTTCATAAATGATTAAAATTAACCATAAATTATTAGATCAATCGTAATGACTGATTTCAATAGTGAAAGTTACTGATTACGTCATTCAAAATGGCTCATTTAATCGATAAAAGATAGTGTTTAGATTATTCAAAATTACTGATTCGGTCAGTAGACGTTACTGATTAGATCAATTCGTCTTTATTGGTAAAAAAACATCTTCTTCGTTAAAAAAAATCTTTTTGGTTAAATCCAAGTGTTTTTTATATAAAATAAAAATATTTGTTGCTTGAAATATCAACTATTGAATTTTTCGTTCAGAATTTATCTTTTTTTTTTGAAAATTCAAGTATCTGGTTCAAAGTGGAACTACTTTGTTAAAAATTAATTTTTTTACAAGATTCATCATTTTAGTTGAAAATTCATCTCTATTGTTAAAAATTAATTTTTCAAATTATATTTCATTGAAAATTTGTCTTTATTGGTAGCAAATAAATCTTTCAGTTGAAAATTCATCTGTCTGGTTAAGTTCAACTGTTTTTTGTTTAAAACTAAAATCTTTTTTGGTTGAATTATCAGCAGTCTTTAATTTAAAATGTAGGTATTTTTTGGTTCAAATATCAATTTTTGTTGAGAATCCATATTTTTTTTATTAAAAATTTTACTACTTGGTTGAAAGTTGTACTACTTTGTTAAAAATTAATATTTTTGGTTGAAGATTTATCATTTTAGTTGAAAACTTATCTGCTTTCTTGAATATTTCTTTTGTTGACAAATAATTTTGTTAATTGAAAATTTATCTGTGACATTTTTGGTTTAAAATTGATACTTTTTATTTGCAAATTCAACTAGGTAGTTGAAAATTCTTATATTTTTTTAAGAATAATTCTTTTTTGAAAAAACTAATATTCTTGTAGAAAGTAAATTTTGTTGTTGAAAATTCATGTTTTTGGTTTAAATTTGAACTATTTTGATTTAAAAATTCGTGTTTGCCTTGTTAAAATTAATTCATCGTTTTTCAGTGAACAATAACATTTTCAACAAAAAGGTTGAATTTTTATCTCAAAAAGACAAATTTTCTACAAAATTGTTAACTTTTCAACCAGAAAATATAAATTTTCAACAAAAAAGTTTATTTTAAACTATATA